>QGMG01000516.1:0-25738 GCA_007825325.1 Lachnellula cervina | reverse complement strand
CCCGATTTTTACGCCTGTACTTCTCTTTTATATATAGTTATCCTAATCAATAAAGTGATCTATTTAAGCTCTTCTACTCTGTCATAATCAGACTGCTGATTAGCAGAGTTTAATAGTAGATCAATCCCGGGGCTTTAGACCGAGTGTTTTAGAACCAGTCTCATAAAAATTTGTTATAGACAGCCAGCATAATAAAAATAATTTTATGTGGTACTGTAGACTCACCCGCAAAGCCAAAATGGCAAGGAGTTACGGCCAATATGCTCTTATTCCGACGGACATATTTGTTGTGCCGCCGGCCGATACGCACCTTTATATCCGCCTTTCATTAATGGGGTGGTGATTGCAGGCCCAGGTGTGGCCTGTCTATCTTCGACGCCTACACTTCACAAGCGACAGGCAGGGGAGCAGTAATCAGTCAGTCTCTCAGACTCTCTTCCATTTTCATCCTATTCATTACTCACGTTACCTTACTTGGTCGTTTTATACCGGAAAGATGGCCTCGACGCTTTACACAAATGCAACCATCATCACTGTCAATCATGAACGTCACGTCATTCGTGACGGATGGATTCTTGTTGTGGGCAATTTGATCGCTGCAATAGGTCCCACAAGCAGCATTAATTCAAAATTAAATAAGCCTGCAAATACCAGGATTATATCTTTGCAGGGAAAGATTGTTATCCCAGGCCTTATTAATGCACATGCTCACCTCATTCAGTCGCTGATCAGAGGACTGGCAGAAGGAATGCCACTACATCAATGGGCTTGCGACACTATCTGGCCAATGGAGGCTGCTTTTGAAGCTGGAGATGGCTATATCGCAGCGAAGTTGACAATGGCTGAAATGCTTAAGACCGGCACAACTTGCTTCTTGGAACCAATGCTGCCAGTGCAAGCTGGACTTGATAATATTAGTAGAGCGGTGGGTGAAGTTGGCATTCGCGCATGTTTGGTAAGATTTCCGGAACACACTTTCATGGAATCGTTTTTTCTCTAACCTCAAGCCTCTTTGCAAATAGTATACTGATATAACATTAGGGTACCCTAGTCAAGGGACCAAAAACTCATAATCACCTTGGAGTCGCTGATGCACGGGATAAAGACTCGGCACTAATGTCTGTTCAAGCTGCCATAGCTAATTATAAGAAATATCATGGGAACTTCAATGACCGCCTGCATATCTGGATGGCGGCTGATACACCGCGAGGTGCTGATGAATCAGGATTTGCCGCCATTGGGGACGCCGGACTTCAACACGGCATCAGAGTGACAATGCACTGTGCAGAAGCATCGCGTGACAAAACAATGATTCGGGAAGCTTATAAAGCAACGCCTCTGGAATTCTGCTCAAATACGAACATAGTTGGCTCACACGTCGTCCTCGCTCACTTGGTCCACATTGCGGAGGATCTGGATATTGACATATTGCAACGTACCGGTACATCTGTTGCACATAATCCAACCAGTAACGCTAAGCTAGGAGATGGCATCGCACCTATTCCACAGATGCTGGCTGCAAATATCAATGTGGCTCTCGGCAGCGATGGCGGACCTTGCAATAACGCATATGACCTCTTTCGGGATATGCACCTGGCGGGTCTTATTCACTGCGCCAAAGCAGAGGATCCTACGCTGCTTCCAGCAGAACAGGTCCTTGAGATGGCCACTATCAATGGAGCCAGGGCGTTGGGTTTGGAATCAAGCTTGGGCAGCTTGGAGGTTGGAAAGAAGGCTGACTTTGTCGTCATCGACCCCAGCGGACTGGGCGCTGCCCCTTACGATCCAGCAGATACGACCTGCAGTGGCATGCACCCCACGACAGTAGTAGTACATTCATGCTCTGGTGAAAATGTGGATATGGTCGTGCTTGATGGAGAGATAGTAGTTGAAGATGGCGTTCTTCTCCGTGTGGATGAAGCACAAATCAAACAGAGCGCGCGGGATGCGTCTTCGAGGCTTCGTCAAAGCTCTGGAGTGAAGGCACAGCCCATGAAGTTAGGATGGCAGTACATCTAAAGCCACTAAGCTAGTGTCTTGTCAAGAGTCAAGACATCAAATTATGCTAGAAATGGACTTCGACGAAGCCTTAGTGATACCGATATGAATATCTGCATGCTGAATTAGTTCCAAACACTAGATCTATATTGTGAATCAAAGATGTTGTATATATTGACCTCTAAACTCTTTGCGGTATCAATGAATCTGTGTCGTGCCAGGGCACAAGTCAAGATTGATGATTGATATCTGCAAGGAAACCATTATTGCCATCAAAAATATCATTCAACCCATATATTTCCCCCATTAGTTCTTGGTCCCTGGACGCAAGATTTTGTTGTTCTGTTGGCGCATATACAGCAGCTGCCTTCGTATAATCGACATCCCAACTCGACCACGCGTCAGTGAAGACCGTACCTGTGATGTCTGTCATCATCTGTGCGCATTGATAGCTGCCATCGTTATCCATATCGAGTGTGTTGAAGGCAGAGTGGAGGCGGTTATGATCATGCAAAAGCTCCTGTGGTCCCTCTTGTCCCTTCTCAGCAGCAATTGAATCAGCAACTGATGATTTCAAAACCTCAAACAAATCGCAATACTTCTTGCCAGGCGACCATCGCTTTGCCATGACGTGCAGCAAGGTGCTGCATGTACTAACATCAGGACTTGTCGAGAGCTGAACGGGGTCGAGTCGGCGAATCCATACACAGTAAAGCATAGTTAAGCCTGTGCCAAAAGTCAGCGTCAGAGCCGAGGAATAGCACATTGCCAGGCATTAAGTGAAGATCTAACCTACTACGAAAATTGTTTGCAGCGTCATGTTTGAGAAGCTAATATCAAAATCTCGGTGAAGTTTTTGAAATGTGTCGCAAAGACCTGCGCATGCTTCCGCACATGACTTGACATATTTTAGGTTTACCTCAGGTAGGAACTGCTGAGGATATAACAAAAATCGCAAGGTTTTATAGTACTTATACATAACCATCTAAATGTCTTAGTAAGTGGATATAGCTTCAAATTGACGAATGGTAAGAGATCCACTTACAGTTCTATTATGTCCATGATAATCGATCATCTCGGGAGCGGACCTCTTGATAGTGTCTCTTAATACACTTGCCTTCCACTGTGCAAGCTCGTCTAGAAAAAGATTGATGTCCATTTCCGAGATGAATGACTTTCTGTCCACACGATATATGGTCTGCTGGATCCTAGACCCAATCTGTCTAAGGCGTATAGTATGGATGAAGTAAGACAGAGAGGTCACCCGGGGAGCAAAACGAGTCGAGAGCGAAATTGAGGATCTTGGAGGGGGGCATGGCTCTTCCGCAGCGTCATCGATGTCAGCTGGTAACTTACGACATAGTCAGCACACGTAGTGTCTATGGATCAGGAACGCACTGAAATATCAATGTCTCGGTCAGATATAGCAAAAGGGCGACCCATCTCAATTGATGTTTGCCTATCCAAGCAGTAACAAGACCAGAAAATCCTCCGACGCATCTCCACATCTTGTACACGGTCTTTTGTTGAACAAGTCTCTCGATGGTATCCATAGCAGATACACAGCCGCATAGCGACTCCTGCATACGTCCTGTCACGAAAAATAAGTCAACAAAAAGAATTCAACTAGTAGTTTTAGAGCACATACCAAACACCTGGCCCTCCGATCAGTCGGAGAGAATATATAGTGAGAAGGAGCAACATCACAACAGCTCGGATATCGGTGAGCTTCAGTATTTCCTCCAGATGTTTCGAGGCGGCCTTGAAAAGAACCTCTGAATTAAATCCCTTCATCGTATCTATAGTTTCCAGATACTTCCCACCAATAGCATAAATTAGAGTCAGCGTGCATGGATCGTAGATGTTATCCAGGGTTAGCCGTCGTGAGTGGAGACTCCTGATATGTGAAATTCTGAGAATGGGCCACTGGTTGGCAACAATTCTCAGATAACCCTCTAGAAGCCGATCTGCCAAGTTTGGACAAAGCCAAAAGAGCTCTTCCCCACACGTCCTTGTGCCTCTAGTCGACTTTTCTCATTCTTGGTCAATTGTATGCTGCATGGATGCTATTGGACTGGATGCAGATTCTTCAAGCTTTGATTCTATGTCCACGGTACCAACAATCTCCTCTATCACGCGGCCAAGGGCAAGGCATGAAGCTGCCCCAACAAAGAAGCCGTGCGACTCTATCACAAGATCCCACACTGCAAACGATGTAGCGTTTTTAGAAGCAAACGCCTTAGAGATTCCCCCACAGATAGACGAAAAGTGAGGTGGTTGGCTCTTATAGCAACCTTTAAGGCTGAGATTTATACTGCTTTCCACGTCTTTCTGATTTCTGTGCATTGTCGAACCAGATGGAAGGCTAATCGAAGGGCCTTGTGAGCGAAGTGATGGTTGCCAATGATCTTCTCCATATTTCATCTTGCCTTCCTTACTCATTTCACTTTCAAGTTCTGCTACACGATCTTCCAGGGCTTTAACATATGATCGCCTAACATATGCAGTAGACTTGTTGCCAGGCGTGTACTCACAGGTGGCCTGTGATTCGTTGCATTTGTCGCATGAGGGGCGACCGCTATTACACTGTTAACAGACCAGTCAGCGTTTTTCTCGGGGCAATACCCTCACAAACTGGGATGACGGAACCTTCTGCTTCCTTTTTTTACATCTTGTGCAAGCTATTGATGCTCTTTCTCGCTTCTTAACCTTGAAAGCGCCACCAGACGGCTTGGGCACAGAGTCTGTCTCAAGTGGATCTAGCTGGGCATAACTTGTAAACTCACGATTGGCCATGGATTCGGGAGCTGTAGACTAAAGATAACGAAAATAAACTAGAATATGGTACGGATACTACTGCCTAGTCCTTGAATTGAACAAGGGACGTTAAATATACGTTTTTTTGATAATGCTAAAGGCCATCCCACTTGTGAGAGGCCTAGCAGCAATCGGAAAGTTCTATTGCCGTCGGCAATTTTCACTTCTTGTCGTAAGGATGACTCAGCGCAATCCTAATTGTTGCAACATTAATAGTTCCAAGTCCAAAAAATCATATATTTCTCTCGAAATAGGTAACTTGGTCTTGAGTGCCGCAGACAACAGGCGTTGAATAAGGCGAAAATGAGATGCACGAAAACCCGGGCTTGTGATTGGTTAAACATTGAAGCTTGCTGCAACATCGGACAAAAGATCACGCCTGTCAACAACTTCCAGCATCTCCTGGACATTTGCAGTCTACCTCCGTAGCTAAGCGTGCAACCAGACGATGGACCCCATAACTGAAAAAAATGATCCGCTGGGTCCCTTTAAAAGATGGACGAGAGTGGTATAATTTCATCTTTCAAGTGATCTCCCAAAGGGCAAAATCTCGACTTCGAGGGCTTATATATCTGCCTTCTTAGCAAAGCCTTTATTCTCCAGAGTCCCAGCTGGTTCATCTGGCACCAAGCCACTAATACCGTGTTCAAACTTTCCCAGATTTCCCCAAGCTGCTTTATTTTTCTTCGATTCTCCCGGACCCTCACTCTTGGAGTGATAACCTCTGACCCTGGGGCCCTGCTCACTCTTTTCGGGTAATTCGCTTTCGTATGCTCTAACAAACTCGTCGCAGTCGACATCGAAAGTGCCACGTCTGACACTCTCTCTAATTGAAGTGAAGAACTCGGAAACAACATGACTGTTATGTATCTGAAGAAGGGTCC
The DNA here is from genome assembly GCA_007825325.1 of Lachnellula cervina. Lineage (NCBI taxonomy): Eukaryota > Fungi > Ascomycota > Leotiomycetes > Helotiales > Lachnaceae > Lachnellula > Lachnellula cervina. The sequence continues at coordinate 20,039 of QGMG01000516.1, read as the reverse complement.
ATGATAGCATCTCATCGGCAGAGAGAAGGTGCTGGACAAAAGCACGATGATGGGCCGTACACGTATAGCATGTGCAGGCAGTAGAAAGCGGCTTGAGTGAAGCAGTATGAGTTTTGGAAGACATGTTAATTCCTAGCGGAAGAACGCTGCCCCCAACACCATCTGAGACCAAAGGATCGTCGAGCACAGGGCGAGGAAAGCGGAAAGTCAATGCAATGCTAGCCTCCGTGGCAAAACCAATGAATGGGATAGTAAAGATGTCCATTCCTAGTGAGACTTGCCTGAGAATCTGACGTGGGGATGATGGTTCATCAAGTGATAGTCTCGGCAGGCGGGAAAGGGATGTAGTGGCTGGCATATCGGGAAGAAGATTGGAGTCGTAGAACGCAAGACCAGAAATCCCGTCAGTCAGTTCATCTGCTAGCTGATTTAGATACTCATATTGACTAAGAGAGTCTATGGGTAGTATTGGTGCAAACACTGCTTGCTCGTCATTTTTAGAGTTGAGGAGTTCTGTGACCCATTCTTGTGTCCTATCGCCCATCTTGGCGACTCTCTTAGTACCAGGATCTGAGCCATGTGGGACATCGGCAAGCGGAATAGCAATATCCGGACGCAGTTTTGCAATGTATGAAATGTAGCTTTTATTTGACAGAACCTGAAATCCAGTTGAAGTGAAAACAGAAATAGCTGTGTTGCTATTGCCTTTAGGAGCTGAAACCGCAGGAGTCCGTCGTGGAGCGAGGACTGTGATGAGAGACCGAGGAAGGGCAGTAAAAGTATGAAGAGGAGATGGCCCTGGACAATTCATTATCGGCGGTGTGTCTATTGTTGCCCTTTCTATGACTGTGCTTGATTAGTCAAAGCACTGAAAGAACCATGGCACGTGACCATATAATATTAGACTTACAGTCTTCTAAGGCCATATGAACTCCTCCAATGGTTGTGCTTGCTGATATCACATCTGGTGTGAGGTGCGGAACCACGCCTCTAGAACTAATAGCAAAGAAATTTGGTGTCTCGAGCTCTTGGCGACCCTTTACCCGGAGCCTGCCCAGTCGGGGTGTCACAGAATTGGGGTCGAACGAACCATAAATGTCGAAGAAAAGGCCACTGGGTTCTTCTAAATTCTCAAGCGCGGTAGCCATCCTGGAAGATTCGGTCATTATTTGAACAAGCGGTGAGGATTCGCTAATTTATCTGCAGGTCAACGGCTCTCAATGAGCGTCGTGAGCACCAGGGATTGATAGACCAGTAGACGTGGTGTTAGGGGACATTTCTTGGGTGGCTTTGGGGTGTACACGTTGATCTTTCCCTTTACAAGTATTTCTGCTTTGGTGTTGAAAAATATGAAAATGGTATAGCGCTGATGTTGATGCATGACGCTAATGTTCTTTTACACTAGTGTGGTACACATGAAGTCGCGGCTACGGTAACACTTGGCTTATCGCTATCGCTTCTATACTTCGACAATATCAACAACACCACAACTTCAACGTGCTTTGCCCTCCTTCTTGGAATATATTTTGCGTTTTTGTATCATACGGATAATGTTGCTATCTTGAAATTGCCAGGTTTGCGGGCAAATCTACTGGGGCAATACACCAGTTCCGCAATTATCGAGGCAATACCCGCCTTCGGCTTCGTCGGGTTTTGGATACCAACTCAAAAAAAGAGTCCAAGCAATGGCAATCAATGGCAGCAATGATGAAGAGATGGGGAGGTATCGGTCGCTAGAGGTTGAGCATCCGGACGATCCAATCGATGATTCAACGCAGACGACTCTACTTCCGATGGACGAGTTCTCTGACGACAGCTCCCCTCCAACCCCGCGATTCATGCAGGACCAAGGCTCGTACAAACACATGAAATGGGTGCCTGTGCCAATACGAAGGGTCAGCAGGGCAGCAGCGATATGGGCGAAAGGGCCGGATCCTCCACACATACATACTATCACCCCCCTATTCCCATCTATACAAGAATATCCAATTCAACTTCTAGATCGATTCATGCCAAAGAGAAAGCATAGGATATCTGCTTTGATTGCTCTTTATTTTGCATGGATCTTGACCTTTGCATTGGTCATGCGACAAAGCACTTTTGCAACAGAGATAGAAGGATGGGGAGCGCCTTCAAATATTGGATGTGGCAATACATACTGGGTACCAGGGAATAGATGCGGGTTGAATGGGAACGATTGTCGACCATTCAACGGTAGCGGGTTCGCATTCAGATGCCCCGCGGATTGTGCTAGCACCTGGATCCTCAATCCCCGGGCGGTTGGAGCAACTCAGGTCAACTATCAGCCGTTGGTCATAGGCGGCCCTTTGGATGACGACCAAACCCCTATTTATCGAAGCGATTCCTTCATCTGCGCCTCAGCTATTCATGCTGGGGTTATTAGTAATGCCGAAGGCGGTTGTGGTGTGGTGTCTCTAGTTGGCGGGCACAGCAATTATCCCACATCGGAGCGGCATGGCATAAAAAGCATCGGGTTTGATTCGAACTTTCCCTCCTCGTTCACATTTCATTCTGGGACGACTTGCGAGGCTAAAGATGCGCGCTGGCAGCTGCTCATTGTCTCGTTGGCTTTCTCTATAATAATATCTTTGTTCACGACATCACCTGCTGTGTTCTATTTCAGTATATTTACTGGGCTTTTTTGGCACGTTGGGATGGCGTCGGATCCTCCGTGGCACGCTAGTAAAACGGACCTATTTTCAAATATATTAGGGAAGTTTCTTCCTGGGGCATTTTGTGCTGTGATTATCTATCGGTACATGGGTGTCCGCCGTACACTTACTGGGCTCACTGCTCAGGTCGAAAAGACCATCCTGTGGCTCGGAGGATGCTGGTTCGGGGCCCTTTCCAACCATACTCTTGATTGGATACCTATTCAACGACTCAATGCCCCTGATCTCAAACAACAACCTGGAGCTATATTGGCACTTTGTATCATCGTCGGCCTCATTTTTCTTATAGTTGTGTCACAGATTTTCTACTTCCGTCGCGAAGGACGTCTCATTCGGTACCTAGGTGTGTACGGGATGTTTATCGGGGCAATTATCATATCCCTTGCGCTACCTGGCCTGAGTCTCCGCATTCACCATTATATTCTTGCCTTACTGTTTCTCCCCGGAACGAGTATGCAAACGCGGCCGGCACTTCTGTACCAAGGCATTCTCATGGGCCTGTTTATCAACGGCATTGCACGCTGGGGATTCGACCCCGTTCTCCAAACGCCAGAGGCACTCCAAGGCGATGCTCAGCATCATTCCAAACTCCCTATCATATCATCGCCTTCCATTACCCTCGCAGAAAACGTCTCAACCATAGCCTTCTCCTGGCTTGCTCCGCCGGACCCCTTTGATGGGATATCCGTCTTAGTGAACGATGTAGAGCGGTTCAGGGGATACACCGATGAAGGACTTGATAGTGACAAACAGTTTACTTGGAATAAAGACCCTAAAGCGAAACAACCAGAGTATTTTCGCTTTGCTTATATGGAGGGAAGTTCGGCATGGGACTATACAAAGGCCGGGACTTGGGGTTCTGATGGCAGCTGGACGGAGATGGCACCGGGCCCGAGTAAGGTAAAGAGTCGGCGAATGGCTGAAGAGGATGTTTTCTTAATGCACGCAGATACGTAGATATGTTGAGATAAGACTTGGATATATTGTATATCTCTCACATGAATATAAGATTTGATGACCAGGCTTATTAAACCACGGAATACGTAAAAAGGGGGGCAAACTCGGCTAAAGGCCTAGTTCGCCACTCTCGGCTACCAGACAATCTTTCCCCTTTACATAATATCTGCCTCTGACGTCCAACCAATAAATTTCAAGCAGCAGTCAGAGACGATGAGTCTTCAAATTATTTACAACAATTTTTTACCATGTTTCTCTCCCCTTCACCATAATATTGTTCATCATGCCCTCGTACTCCAGCCATAAATTCTACGAAGATTGGCGTTATAGTCTAGCGAAGGACTTCACAAGCCCCTCTGGAAAACCTGTCAAATATGCCAAAGATGGCTTTCGCACTTGGGGTAGCGAGCGATACAGAATTCCATTTTCCGAATCCCCAAATGGAGCTTCTATCAATAGTGATAAAAGCCTGATAGCAATAGCATGGAAGGAGGACATCCATATCTATGAGACTGCCAACTTCATCAAGGTTCTTGTTCTCAGGGGTCACATCTCACCAATCGAAGGCTTCGACTTCCATCCAAAAGATCCTAAGCTCCTCGTATCTGCTGCAAGCGGTTTTCGTCCTGGAGAGCCCACCATTCTTTTCTGGAATCTCGATGAAGAGAAAGACAATCCAATACTTGACGAAAAGATCATCTCGAAGATTGCCGGTGAAGCTGCCGAGACCGCTATCAGAAGCCTACAGAAAGCAGATCCAAGGCTCAATCTTTCTCCTGAAGATGAGAAGAGCTTAAGTACTATCATTGAGCCTGCAATAACAGATACCGTCAAAACCCGAGGCGCGGCTAGTAGAAAGTCATTGATTGGACGTCTGCAAGATGGATTTCAGTCCCACATATTCAGTCCTTCCGGCAGCTACTTGATCTACATGCCTGGTAAACGACCAAGGTCTAACGGCAATGATGTTTGGGACATCAAAATTTACTCAATGGTCACCCACGAGGACGTTTTCACTCTTTCGGGCCACAGCGATGCAATGATGTGGATTGGCTTCAGCCTAGATGAAAGCGTGATTGCTACTGTTTCTTGGGACCACACAATGCGGTTTTGGGATGCCAAGAACGGGGACCAGAAGTACATATTTAAGACTGCGAGTCAGAATTGGACAGGAGGTTTCTCACCAGATTCGCAAAAGTTTGCAGGCACTTGTGGGGATGGAACTTTTTACGTCTACTCGATGATAGATGGCACCACTCTGGTACAACATAAGTCTGAGGCAGGTCGTGGCTGGCTGCGTGCGTTGAGTTGGTCCGCGGATAGTCAGGCCGTGGCCGTTGGGGGAGGTCATGGTGGTGGACCAGGACTGTTATTTCTTTACTGTCTTGTCGAGAACAAAGTTACTCAGCAACGAGTCTTGAGTACCGATGCGTGTCAAGTGGAACCGGAGATCAGGCGCATGATGGGTAGCTATCTTGAATGCAATGCTGTCAAGTTCGTAGATAGTGGGAGAAAGGTTGTGACTTTGATCTCAGGAGATGGTGGACTTGAAACCTATGATTTAAAGACATGCGAGAAGTGGCGCTTCGCTAGACCAGGCGTTGATCCGCAGCCTGAAGAGATTGAGGCAGATGAAGATTGTGCTGGGAAAGGAAAGGAAAAACAAAATGCACACGGTGGATATTTGACGACCATTTGGGAAGACGAGAAGAGGAAGACAATTTGGATTGCTAGTATGGATAGTGATGGAGTGCGAATCTGGGATCTGCCCATGTCAACTGTTGAAACAGCTTGATCACCAATATGGCTTCAGATAAAATGACGAATAAATATAACTTTGCCATCAAGTGCATTGCGCATAAATTATAATTCCACCAGCCTTTGTCCTGTCTTGTGTTTTATCCTACCTTATACACATATAGCGCGGGATTGTTAGATAATTTTGTTGAAGTCTTTGTGACTCATCTATTGATTTAAGGCATGCATCCGATTCTGACTCTAGCTATGAGGAAGAGGCTCACTAGAACTTCCTCTTACTGAGTAGCCAAAAGGCGATTTAGGATTTCTGTTTCTTTGACAAAATGAGGGAAAGTTTGTAATCCTTTCATGCAGTAGATAGGTTTTTGAAACATTAGACAAAATAGATGACCTACACAATTAAAATAGCAGGATTAAGACTTTGTATAGGAGGCGACATCGATGCAATTTTTTATTTCTCTTAAAACTGTTCTCATGTCTAGCCACAGCAAGGCAGGGATTGTTTTGTGTCTCCAATAGCTTTCCTAAGCCTACAAGGGAGGCGAGGTGTTTTCTATCCATTATTGTGGGAACTTTCCGTCACATGTTACGTTCTTTCAAGTGCTTCGAATAGAAGTCTCGTGCAGGAATGTAGGTGTTTGTTGCAACCCGCAAGATCATATTTTCCCGTTTATTTTGTCTCGCTCTGAAAGCAACTGAGACATCAAAAAGAACTCACAGTTTACAACAAGTTCCGCGTAACATATTAATATCATTTGGGATTGAAATACACCCATCAATGGTCTCTAAATTTGCCCAGCAGAGAGTAGATATCTGCTCCGCTATGTCCTGCGTTGAGCATGACGGCAGTCTGCAGTGCAATACTTCCCTAGCCACACACTTTTCAATGTTACCCCAGGATGTAAGATACTATATATGAATGCTGACACAAACACAATTGAGCCGCACAAGCTGACACTAAAAGTGAGTACCAAGTTCGAAAGTCGGTGTGCCGAAACTTGCATGCAAATTATCATATAAACGGCGGGAGCATCGTTACACTTAAGTGCCCAAAAGGCTTGCTTGAATACAAGGCTTCACCGGTGCTGGTATGGGCACATCCTGCGGCTTACGGAAAGTGAGGCTGTCCTCTAATTGACATTGGTGGAGATTTCGCTAGGCTATATTGGGCGCCGGTGAGGTGTGTGAACATCGGGCATTGTTGCATAAGTGAGAATGACGTGTGCGGGAGTCTTTTCAAAACACAGTACGGCATTATTGCCTCACTGTTTTGATACGGTAAAGAAGATCACGTCCCACTTTTTGAGGTTCGATAATCAGGTTAATAAACACTCGTGGGGCCGAAAGGCGAAAAACTCTACGAAGATTTGGGGTCGATAATGCCTTAAATATCTCAAATCCATAAGCTTCTCGGCCCGGATTCAAAATGCCACCCTTTAATTACCCCTTGAAGCGATCATATGATTGCGAAGTGCCGTTCAATCCTAAATTTGGCCAAGGCATATCGCAGCCTTGTATTGTCAGCCCTCACCCGAACCTCAACAACGCCAAACGACAGAAACCCACCGGAATGCAGGTTTCGGGCCATCTGAATCGGTATGAAGGGTCAATCAACCTTTCGGATGTCCATAATCAACCCGGGCAGGCATCTCTGAAAGTTAATGCGGACCCTCGTCTAGCATATACTGAGAGAACTCGTCCATGTTCAATGGAGGATGCGTCTTCAGTCACGAATAATTCGCTGAATACTCTAGGGGTCCCCATATCTGTCAAACCCTTCGCTTCCAATGATAGTCAAATAAGAAGTGATCCCTCTTGGAACTTGTCTTCCAAGGAGGCAACGCCAACTTCAGAGTCATACACTCTTGGATGTAGTTCATCGACAGGAGAACGAGCAGAATGGATATTCGATACTGGCCCCTCACTTGCGACTTATTCGTATTCAAAACTTTCCGGAATTGGTACCGAAGAAGACATATCGCACGTTACGGGCAATTCTGGCCATGGAGGCAACTTTGGCTCTTGGAATAGTTGCTTTGATAGTCCAGATATTCCATCCAGTAGTCCCACTTCAACGAAGGATTACCGTAACTCCGGACCAACTCACACACATAACCCTGACTTCTACATAGAAGGACAGAATATGAATTGTGAGTGCATGAGATATCCAACCGTTGTTGAAGATTCTGACTCGTGCAGGGACCCCAGAAAGTACTATTACAAACCTCCCCGGTTACCATCCATCATATTACGGGCATACTATATGTGAGCAACAGCAAAGGATATATACATTGCCAATTGTGCCGCAGATTCTCTCTTGGGAGTCGGATTTTGCTCTCCATGAACAGAGAATTCACACGCTAGGAAATTACGAAGAGATTGTTTCCGCTCCTGAAGCGCCGCTAATAACACCTTGGCAACCGGTATTTAGGAAAAGGAAAGTACACTTTGATAATAGAGACGATGAAAGACTCGATTACCCAAACTCAATCCAGTCACATGTGCCAATATCTATTTCGGAGACCAATGATGAACTTTCAAGTCTCAGTCAGTTTAGCAACTCTGCCATCCAAGGATCGGTCTCCCAAGGACAAAGCAGCGCATGGCCAGCACCAGTACTGGAGGATGCTATACATTTCTCTCAATTCGAAGGACAGCCCCTAACACCGCGGAATCGAGCTATATCCTTAGATGAAATAGCGGGCCAAACCACGTTGACGCTTCGATGGCATGACGATCTTTCAAGACCCGAATCCTTCGCCGCAGGAAAGCCAAAACAAAAACAAAAGCGGAAGTCTGGAGGAAGAAAGGGTCATATGAAACCAGACAAGGCTAGAGAGGCCAAAGACATGCGTGAAAGAGGAGCATGCACCGCATGCTGGGCCAAAAAGGTTTCCGTGAGTCAAGATGCAATTTAAGAGGTATAGCGCTAACAAGTAACATGCAGTGCTCAGAGGGTAAGATATGTGGCAGATGTGATAAATTAAAGTGGTCGATGAACCCTCCTCTTTGTATAAGAGTTCACCTAAAGGACCACTGCAAAATGTTCTTCCCCAGTGAGTGTAGGAGTCTCCATCAAAGGAAATCTGTACTGATACTTCTAGAGACTGTCTAGTTGGTCACCTCCAGGAAACAGCTGTCACTGAATTGTTAAAAAAGAATATTATTAGTCGCAGCAGTGTTAATATTCACATTGCCGTTAGTTGTGGCCGCCGATTCAAGGCCATGCAACTGAAAGTCGCAGAATTTACACCAGCCAAGAACAAACTCACAAAGGTTCCCCTCATCACTGCTAGCAATAGCGAGCATGTGTTTCAAAGTCAATGTCCCGCTCCTATTGCATTACCAAGGATTGATCTCATCAATCTCAAGGAGAAATGTGAAACGCACGCGAAAGATATGGCAAGTACTATGTATGGCTCTTGCACCGTGGCTACTGGAGGAATCGAAGGCATTACCAGCAGCTTACTACAAGCTATTGGTCGGTATCACAAGACAACTTCGCTAGATAGCGTAAGGGATAAAATCCCCGACTTCTGTGTAGTTTGCTAAGCCTGTCTCTAGAAAGACCTTCTCGGAAAAGCCATGAAACTACATTCAATGCACTACTTCATGGGGAGAACGATAACATACTCAGATGATTCCAGCGCAAAGATTGACCATAATCTAAAAAGGCCCTCCCTAGGCCTATGGAATTCAAATGTGGTCTCAAGTCTCCTCAACCGACAAGTGAAATATGCGATGCATTGTCTCCGCGTAGAAACAACGCAAGAAATTTTGGAAGAACTCGACAAAAACTTGCGAACAAGAGACCATGCATTCTGGCCAATGGCATTCAGCGTTATCATTATACTCTGTATATGCATGGAAGAAGCACAAATGGCAATGAACGGAATTTTTATACACAAAAGAACCCATCAACCAAGTGAAGCTACTTCATCCGAAGAAATGGTAGAAACATGTCGCAAGCTGGATAAATATCCATACAGACATGTTACAGAATTTTTCCACGCGATCTTCCAGACGGAAAAATCTATGTCTCCAATTTGGAAAAATAACGTCTACAACCCCATCCGGGATGGCATTCAGGCGGATGGCGATATAACCCTGAGGCAAGACTCGGAGACTTTCGTGAATGAGGTGCGCAGAATTATACATGACTATGGTACGTATCGATCAACAGGAAATGGACTCGGTCTAACATTTGGCAGGAGACGTGCTAGTTGAAAGAGCCAAGTCGCCTTCATTCAATGGTGGCCACGAGAGTCTGAACCAACATATGATGTTTCGGGAATCAAATTCAGCGAGACTTGTTGCAAAATTTCTCATATCGTTCCATGCCAAAGAAAGTTAGAAACCGAGTTTAAAATTTGATAGCACTGTTCCAGGGACAATTGGAACAAAAATACCAGAAGACTTGAGCCTTAGGACTTGGATTTTTCGATGTTTTCATGAGAATGGGCGAGGGTGGGTCATCGCTGCATAGGAAGCACGTTGAGGAGCTGGAGACTGCCATGAACCAGAGAAATGCAATCGGGAGAGCAAAACAGCGATGCCATTCGGAAGCATGGCCGAGATCATATCGGAGTCATGGGGGGCAAGACAGCGACAGCCTGACCAGAAACTGAAGGGCTGAATCAGGGAAAAGCGAAGACTGGGAATTACTCACTGGTTCAGCCCAGCCAGGATGCCAGGTCCGCGGTCCACTCCTTTACCTCCGTACTTCAGTCGCGTTGTGTGACTAATAGCACTGCCGCACATTTAGCTCTGGCAGATCATTAGGCGACCTCGCCGCGTCTTGGATTCACGGAAGGAAGAAGAAGCTTAATTCAGTAACAGGGGAGAAGTACTGTGACTTCGCCCCCCCAATGTGTCAAGGGGCGGGCCGGTGATGGCTTAGACGTAAGTGTCTCTTATCCCGGTACTCATATGGCGCTAATAAATTAGGCTAGGCTTCTGTTCTTTCGAACTCCCCCCCCGAAAGATACTCTCCAAGCCCCAGGCATATTAGAGATAGAGAGATACTGGAACTCGCAGACCGGAAGGCGCTACTGTAATGAAATTGCAAACTTTAACTCGATGAACTTCAAAGTTAGCCTTGGGTAGCACCGAGGCTGAAAGAAATATATATGCACTTGTAGCCCCCAAGGCGAATCTGCAGGATCCGTTCAAGGCTCTGATCACGTGCTAACAGTTCCACAGAAAGGACATGTGATGGTTGATTGCATAATAGATGACATAGGATTCGGGATTTATCCAGAACACTTTGATAGTAATAGATAAACCAAGAGAACAGCAGTAGATGCTTCAAGTGTTTATGTCTGCAAATCCATTTGAGTTTCAAGATACGTTTTCTTCTTGTGACTAGTGCCTGTAATGTAACGAAGACTAGCCTTTCTCAAATATAGTTACTGACCACAGAATAGGAGCCATAAGATGTAAGTACCGACTAGGACTTTATTGAGCTACTGTGTAGCACTCAAACGCTGCATGTATACTCCGAGCAGAATGTGAAACCTTTAGTCTCCGAACAGTGTAAAACCACGTGATGGTATATGGTAACCAGTCTCTCCCGCCTCACTATTCATTGTGCTATTGATAGATAAGCGCCGAATCAACTGTTTGGACGATAATACTAATACTGCGCTGTGATGTGATGTTAGTGAAAGGGGGAATGCCGATATCAAGGCGTTGCGACGTAGACGGGAAAGTATTACTTCTCAAGAAATGGGACAATGAAATTGCAGCAGACAGAATGCCAACTTGTGGGGACTCCGCTGAAGATTAAGCCTCACCAATCCGTAATCAGCTAAGCGTAGAATGAGGTAGGCTATGTAAGGGCGTTCTGTGTGGCTTCAATGAATCATTCCGATGGAGAATACGATGGATAGTAGCAAATGACAGCAGGGGTGGTAACAAAAACCTTGCCTTGTATGAGTGTGATTGGCTAGATGTTCGTATGAAAATATCGAGAACCCGACCAAATACCGACATAATGTCGCTCAATACTAAAGTCTGCAAGTATTAACGGACACTTACTACTTGAAGTGAACTCACAACACCCCCACCTTGTACTGCGTCATGGCTTTTAGTACAGAGAATACACATCAAGCGCCTGAATACATTTGTCCCTGCCTTAGCACTTTCATATTTTGTACATGTGAAACGTCATCGATCTGAACTTGCGAGCTCTTGCTCAAGGCATGCCAACTCTGACTTCTAACAAACGCATTAAGAGTAAAAACAAAAGGTCGTGAGCTAAGTAAAAAAACGCGTACGCAGTGTGGCAAAGCAAACACTTGTTTGAGAACGTTGCCTTTGCGGCATGCCTTTAAGCAAAGGGCGTTGGATCTCTCCCTCTAGCCGACTGCCCTCTAGCAGACTGCCCTCTAACCCACCTTTGACAATGCCACAGCTCGTATAATATCCCCCACAAAGGCAAACTTTGCCTGTTGAGATCCTTGCGGGTGCTTTAAAAATGATTGCATGTGGGAGGGCAAAGGTAAACCCTTGTCCTTCCAAATTATTGAATTTCAAACACGTCTGAACTGTTTTTCAACGCAGCTCGAGCGCTACTCGACTTGACCGTTACTCAGCCCGGTTCTGGTGGTTGGAGACGAAGCATTGGAGCATCCCCTTCAACCTGAGCTTCCATGGTTCCTCTGGCTAAACCATCATACGGCCGGTGTTCAAGTATCAATTTGAAGATGCTCAGGCCCATGTGACGCTCCGTCCTTGATCAATATGGCCGCTTTGACCAATATCATGCACGCCCCTTTCAAGCAAACACTTGCTCAGGAACCAACTGATATATTGACGAAGGCAGAAACTTCGCTGAGGCATACTAGTGCTCGTCATTTGCCCTCCAGATAAAATGGGATAAGGCACGGTCGGTAGGAGTTTCTTTGCCATTCACACAACACTGCCAGTAGTAGCTTTGTCCTAGTCAGGTACTTGGCCAAAGACTGCTTGGGAAGTAGAGACCGCGGCGCATCTACTTGATGAGGCCGCCTTGAACGTCTGGCGCTTTTCTCTGTGCCGCATAGGGCCGCTGCGGAGAGCCTAAACTCTCAACTATAAGTATATAAGTTAGAGTGCACATCTTGTCGTCATCACAGAATCCGAACCAGCTTACCTGGTAGTCCTTTCTTGCTTCTTTTATAAGCCACCGCCTCTTCTCAAAGCCAAAATCGACTCGTCCGTACACCTAGTCCTCGTCAGCGCTTCAATGTACAACTCAACCATGTCTTGCATCCAGAATAATATCGACCTTACCGCAGCCACCACGCAGAAGTATCGTTATGATCCATTCTCCCCGATGTCTGAAGACCTTGGGCAAGTTACGGTACATAAACCACTGCAGGCCTGGCCATCTTTCAACCAGACATCCAGCATGACGAGATAGATACTGACTGGCGTATTGACAGGGATTTTTCATGGCATCTTCGGTCAACACTCGCAGGCACAACATCGTCGAAGGCGCTCCGGTGAATCAAGAGGTGGTTTGGTACCCAGCTACGACAATGGCCTGTCGTATCAGGATTGACGACGACGGACAAGATGTCTTTGGCTGTTCCACCACCATGCGAGTAAGTTACGAGTCCTCTTGGATCCGTCCTCTTTCTCTGGTCAATTATGGCCTCCTGGTTCCGGTCCTCGGTTTTCAGGTCCGAGTTGTTAATGATGCTCTCCTTTGGCTCGCAGCTTCATTGTCATTGAGGCCACAACCCGAATCTGATAGCAATTGTAGATGCCGATGTACGAGACTCCAGTCGATGGTGATGGGGACAACGATCCCGATACAGTTAGTTTCCCTACAATCTCGTTAGCCTGTCGGACACGTGACCTTGATCACCATACCCACCTGTTACTGCTGTTACATCTGATTTTCGAAGATTGATGCTGAATATTTCACTTAGAGCCATGGGTCGTCCTAGAACTCATATATCATTCTCGGTGGTTCTTTACCCAGCCGCCCTCCTCGCCCAGCTCTGCATCAGGCTATCAGGCTAGCCATATTCGTTACCGATATCTTCAGGCTCCTGCCCCCTGTTCACCAACCACAACTTTATGTGAACTTTCTTTCATGCAATAGGACATTTGGCGCTGATATTGGACCGGGGAGGCTGGGTGGAATAAGAATCTGGATCATCGATTGAGGCTTACGGAGTAGCTGATTCTGCCTTTGAGTAGATCCATACGTTGTTCATTGAATCTGGCCGCAATAATCCTTTGAACTTATTAATTTCTCTGCCACAAGTCAATTAAATATCTCTATACTTTAATACAGATCCTGAGTTAGAGACCGCAGTCAATGTGAGCACGTGACTGAAATAAGAGTAAGAAGGTCTTTAGAAAGAATAGCAGTTCTAGGACAAGTTGACTTCATCATCCTCTTTGGTTGGGTCTAAATACAGCAATGCAAAATGATGGAAAATAAAAAGTTGACCCCGTGAATAGTCTTAGCCTCAGGGCTAGCTGTAACCCCTCATTCATTGCTGCTGATACACTTCTGCCAGGTATGGGAAATCCTTTGGATACTCCAGAACCTCTATAGAAATAGACGGATGACACTGCCGTACTGTACTATACTGTACTCCGTATATATATTCCCGGATCTACACTAAGAGAATGCGCGGTGGGGCAGATAGGGGTCCCTAGCGCCAGAGGGGCTCAGGGGGAGCTTCAAGAAGCTTGGCGAATGAATATACAGAGCCTAAAATAGATATTTACTTGATGTTCATTCAGCTCGGCAGACGGGAATACCTAATCTAAATATAATCAGTGTATTTCTAAATACAAGTAATAACTAAAGTTGTTAAAAGGTTTCCTGATATGCGTATAGGTATACAACCCATCTAAAACATAACACTATTTACTAGTCTTTGAAATGCTTGATGCTCGTGATATCCTCGAGTAAAAATCATGTAAATTACTCCAGGGGCTACTAGTAACCTCACCTACGATACCTAGGTACCTAGGCTGTAACCTGATCAAGTAGTGCTTAAAATATGAAAGTTCCGCCGTTACAAGACAAATGTAATTATATAACCTTTACTAATCTATGAAAAGAACAAACTACTGTAGGATTTACTATGGAGATTTATACGTACTCCGATATGTCAATGGTTGATGCGTTCCCGAGGCAGGCGCAGGCTGACTCCCCCTCACCCCCGTGTGGTGCAACCGCGACTCCTTGAATATGTAACATGGCCTCCTTGGCGGCGTCTCTTTCCTTTCTCTCTCTTTCACTGAACAAGACATGATATTTTTCAACAATAGGTGATATGGGGTATAAGGACAAGGACGAGCTCCGCTGGAATGCGCGCAGCCGTGATAAGTCGTTCGTGGTAAGTCGAATTCAATCTCTCTGATGCGTGCCTCTCCTCTAATTCGCTCTTCACCTGCAGTCCTCGCTGCGACGTCGGGCCTCGAATCAGAAAATTATCCGCGGTGTAGGGTTGACGTTTTTCGTACTTGCCCTATACTATTTCTTCCGTTCCAATGCATTCGAATCGTCGCAGATCAAGTTCAATTACGTGACCATTCCAATCCGACCAGAACGATACCCCGTCGAATCCTACCTCCAACTCCCCAAAGGCTCGAAGAAGCTCCCCAAGATCCAACATGTGCCTGTGCCTGAGACTGCAGAAGCAAAGACAGTGCGGTTACAGAGGTTGAAGGAGATCCGCGGCGCGTTCTTGCATTCGTGGAAAGGGTACAAGAAGGAGGCATGGGCGCAGGACGAATTGCGACCCCTTGCAGGCGGGTACAAATCTCCCTTTTGCGGATGGGCGGCGACAATGGTGGATGCCTTAGATACGCTGTGGATTATGGAGCTGTATGAGGAGTTCGAGATCGCGCTGAAGGAATTAGAGAACATTGATTTTACGCATACCGAGGGCTGCCAGATTAACCTCTTTGAGACTACGATTCGGCATCTGGGAGGGTTGATTGCTACGTGGGATCTCACTCGTGGAAAATATCCTATTCTGATGACAAAGGCGTTGGAGCTTGCGGAGATATTATATACTGCGTTTGATACACCGAATAGAATGCCTTCTCCGCATTATTATTGGTCGGCGTAAGTTTCTTCCCAATTACTGCCAAGTTCTATCTGATCGTGTTCCAGAACGAGGGATGATGCAAACGATCATATGCCAAGTCGTTCGATTGTCGTAGCTGTGCTTGGTTCTCTGTCCCTGGAGTTCACCCGCCTTGCTCAAATCACTGGAAACACAAAATACTACGATGGCATTCAGCGAGTTGCAGATGAATTGGAAAAGTGGCAAAGCGAGACCAATCTACCGGGTATGTGGCCATCTATAGTAGACGCTACACATGTCAATGAAAGCATTGCGCTTTCATCACCATATGCGGGGTCATCGGAGTTATTTACATTAGGAGCTCTCGCGGATTCCACTTATGAGTACCTGCCAAAGGTAAGTTCATTTTCAAACATACAAATTACAGGCAGCAGGTACTGATTATGATAGCAATTCATAATGCTTGGAGGACAATTCAAGCAACCCCGTACTATGTACGAAAACTTCATCGAAGTAGCCCGAGAGCATCTCTTCTTCCGTCCCATGACAGTAAAAGAAGAAGACATCTTGATATCAGGAACCGTTAACGCCTTTAGAGGCTCAAAACCAAGTCTCAAGGCTGAACAACAGCATCTAACTTGTTTTGCCGGCGGTATGCTCGCTATTGCCGGCAAGATTTTTGACCGACCTGAAGACTTGGCAGATGGAGCTAGACTTACAGATGGCTGTGTCTGGGCGTATAGGAATACGATTTCAGGGATTATGCCGGAGACCTTTACGGCTGTCCCGTGTGAAGATAGGAAGCATTGTCCATGGAATATCAAGAAGTGGTTTGATGCTATTGATCCTAATGCCGATGAGGATCAAATAAGGGAGTTGATTAAGAAGAAGAAACTCTCGCCTGGATTTGTGCATATTACGGATGGGAGATATCTCTTGAGGTATGTCCTAGTGCTACAAAGTCCTAATATTTCCACTAACATTTCTCCAGACCAGAAGCCATCGAATCCGTCTTTATTATGTACCGCATTACCGGCAATTCCTACTGGACCGACGCGGGCTGGGACATGTTCCGCGCCATTATTGCGCACTGCACCACTGACATCGCCGCGTGTGCTATAGACAACGTGCTCGATGCTGCTCCCGTGCAAATTGACGAAATGGAGAGTTTCTGGCTTGCCGAAACGCTGAAGTATTTTTACTTACTGTATAGTGATGTTGGGGTGGTCAGTTTGGATGAATACGTGCTGAATACAGAGGCGCATCCTTTGAGAAGACCAGTGTAGAAAAGAGGAGAGTACATTATGTACTTGGGTGTATTGCATTGATTAGGCGCCAGGTCGGCATTTGGGCCGAGAACATCTGTATTCTTCACTGGCTGCAAAATATATAGAAATCAAGGCCTTCTGGCCTGTTGTAAATTCCGTCACACCGGCATGACCATTTACCGTGAGCGTAGCACCTTGACATTGTACCTACATGTAAACGCATCTCTAGTAACGATCAAATGCCCCGTAGTCCTCGATTCGCCCTATCTTCTCCTACCCTAAAATCACTGCCCGATGCTGTGAGGAATACTGTAGGAGCAAATCATATTCAGCGAGCAGGCCCGCAAAAAAGAGTTTTCGTGCCCGCAAACGCCCTTCGCCCTTCGCCCTTCGCCCTTCGCCCTTCGCCCTCGCCCTCGCCCTTTTCGTAGCTAAAAGGGCAAAAAGGGCGGCGGATGCGAAGTGCAACAAAGACCGTATCGGGTAATTCAAGCACGTGTGGGGTTTATGATTGGTTGTCACATGGGAAATACAAGAGGGTGAGTATTAGATGGATTTGCTGTTATCCTCATGCAGACGCCCGAACGCCCTACCTATACGCCCTAGATGATTGCCCTATTTCATGTTGTGATACAGCCGTGGATGAAAATGATTGAATGAGCGGAATTCAATTTTTATCCCTTGCCTCGAGCACGGCTTTACACAACGCCCTATTGCTGAGTGCATTAACCCTACTGCCCACCACTGTCCCCAGATACTCCTCTACGAGCGGTGCCTCTGCCGCCACTGTTCCGTTCGTGGTCGCGTTTCCGTTGGTCATCGCGTCAGCTGCAGGATCAACAATACTGACTACTGCTTTGAGCAGCACGGCGATAACCATGCGTACGCTCTCGTCAGTAGCACCGCGTTCGTTTTGAGCCTTTTGGATCACGTATTCGAAGGGTTTGATGTTTGGCAAAAGGACAGAGCGCACGCCTTCTGGGCCGCCGATTGTGAGGAGCCCGGAGATGGCGCCGTAGTGTTCGCCAAGGGAGCGGGAGGGGTCGAGGAAGTATTTCAAGCACGTCCTTGCCAGACGTGGGCGGAGCTGCAGCGAGGACTCTGCGTATTTGCTTGAGATTTGCCCTATAAGTGACGATGCTAAAGTTCGGAGCTGGAACTGCGCTTGCAGGTTTGCGGGCGTTTCGGGACCCAGGGACCGGCCGATGAGGCATGTTAAAACGGGAGGCACAAGAGCCGCGACGTAGGGTTGTATGAAAAGGGATTTATTGGCGATCATAGCTGCTGTTAGCTCCATCATTTGCCGGAGCACGAAAGTGTTGTTAAGGGAGTGCGTGACTTTCTCCGCGATGAAGTGTACGAAGTAGGGGACTAGTTGGTGTAGGCCTGGATCTGAGCGAACGCTTTCGAGGGCTGATTCTCGCAGGATGACAACTTCGGGATCAGGGTCTTCGTCTAGGATCGCGGACTTGATTTTGTCGAAGAAGAGGATGAGCTCTTTGGAGACGACGTGCTTTACGAGGGGCTTGAAAGAGACGTTGTCGTTGCCTGCTAGGGCTGCAAGACTGGGATTTGCGCCGGGACCTTTGGGAACGAGCTCTGGTGCTCGTGCTTCGGCGGTGGTGGGGTTTTGGGGTATCGAGGGTTGGACGCCTTCAACAGCAAGCCAATGCGCTGTATACTATTAGTTGAATCCTTTTCTTGCCTCGCAAAGTAACATACCGGTGAACGACATATCCCTAGGGACCTTGGGTAACGGCGCATTGATCAACTTTTCAAAATCCACCTCCTCATCCTCGATATAAAACAGCGGTTGGCCCGGCCCTAACGATGCCTCCCCAAATCTCAATGGCCTCGTAGATTCATAGCCATAGAGCGGTTCAACATCCAGCACCTTCAATGCTTGTGAAATGTCCTGCGTTCCTAGCACTGTTCTCTTCCCCGCATGCATGAATCGCATCGCCTCTACTATGACTTGACCGACCCGGTATTCGACTTCTTGGGAGAGCGACCGTACGGCTTCTTCGTTCAGGGAGGATATGCCAACGGACTCTGCGACATCCCTGACGTTGTCAGGATTCCAGACAAGCTTTTGTTCTGCCATGTTGAGGGATGGAGGAGAAAGTTCGGAGGGGGTTGAGAAGTTGCGCCAGGAGAAGACGAAGGCTACTCTTTATCGGAGAGCAGTATCAAGGTGTCAAATATGACAATTCCTTGGTCTTCAAGTCATCGAGTTGAGCGCATGCGACTTGGAAGTTGGCGATGATGTTTGCGAAGCTTTGCGCTGGCCGCTTAATTTGCCTTTGGTTTCCGTAGAACTCGTATCGAGGTGTGTTAGAAGGGTATTGAATCGAATCCCCAAGTTACTAGATGCTCCCGAGGTCGAGGTGAATCCGGAGTTGTCGACCTATCGTCGTTGTTGCTGAGGCAGGTCGTGTAAAGTGGTTGCAAGGCTGAAGTTCCAAAAACTGCGCTAGAGTCGCGTCCCCCACCAGATTCAGGACGCGAACTTCCCCACGCGTACAGTACAGTACTTGCTTCATGTAAAAGTTCCATTGTACCATAGATTTCATTCTACGTTTTGTCGTCTCATTTTTTTGTTAAGGTGCCTTCATAATGGCTACCTCTTCTGAAGATCCATACCCCTGGCAAGAACCAGCAAAGCCCGTCTCAAGAGGTGCATTCATTGTAGTTGAAGGCCTCGATAGAGCGGGCAAATCAACTCAAGTGAAGAAGTTGTGCGATAGACTTTACGCAGAAGGGCATAATGTAAAAGCAATTGGATTTCCAGGTAACCCAATATACTCCCTACCTATTTGCTCTTCAATATCATATCTTCGATTTTGCCCAAAATCCAAGCACGTGCTAACCCCCTTTCTTCCCACAGACCGAACATCCCCAATAGGGAAAATGATATCCAGCTACTTGAAAAGTCAAACCGAAATGGACGATCATGCAATCCATCTTCTGTTCACGACGAATAGATGGGAGAAAGCGTTCGCTTTCCACCCCACCCTCCATCAGAATCTCACCAACTAACTTGTTATAGACAGTGGATGAAAGACCAAATAGCCCACGGCTACACTCTAATATGCGACCGCTACTACTACTCCGGCATCGTCTACAGCGCGGCCAAACACCTGCCCTCACTATCCCTCGCCTGGGCCCGCCACCCCGAAGTAGGCCTCCCACGCCCGGACCGCGTTGTGTTCTTGGATCTAGATCCTGAAGCGGCGGCTAAGAGAGGCGGGTATGGGGATGAGAAGTATGAGAAGAGGGAGATGCAGGAGAGGGTTAGGGAGCTGTTTTTGGGGCTG
>QGMG01000515.1:0-25773 GCA_007825325.1 Lachnellula cervina | reverse complement strand
TTTTTACTTATATTATAACTAGTACTATATATAATATTATTAAGACCTTTCTTCTAATTAATTCTTAATAATTTATAATAAATTAAAATTCAATTATTCAGCTAAAGTCTTTTCTTAAGAATTTATATTATATATAGAAAGAACTTTCCCTTTATAATTTATAAAAATTATTTTACTCCTAGTTTCAATACTATCCCTAATTCGGGTTTTCTAGTATGCATTTTATATTTATTTCTGGACATAAAGCTTCGGCTTGCCTTATAGAATAAAAATGTTACTAGAGCATTTATTGTTCATATAATTCTCAATGTAGATTCAAAAGATCAGTATCCCAAAAACAAATTCTTTTGATTATTTTCCTTCAATTTCATTATTTTCTCAAGTTTTACCTACCCCTTTTACCAATAAGCGAGACCCTCCATGCCTAACGTCGAAATGGTTGTTGTTGAGAGTGTGTTATCTCATGCTTACTCGCATGACTATCTTCGTTTTGGTTGGGTTGTAAGGACTTCAGCTGGATGTGGTAGCTAAGATCCGCCGAAGTTAGCTCGTTGAAAGTGGGCAAGGTAGTCTCCTCACGCCTCGAGGTCTGAGCCCCTGAGCGGTAAAGGTTCCGGACGAACGTACGCATCCCTGTGAGGTTTGCCCTCGACGGCACTTCCGGAAGCTGTGGCGTCGTGCTGTCGTCTGGTGCCGTTAGATTAGAATAGCTTTCATCAGAACCGTGGCGACGCTCACGCCTTTCTCTAACCCAGGAGCCTAAGGAGTTGCCGAGGTGCGCGAGGTGGCCGACAAACGGGACGAGCACTATTGGCATAGAGTGACAAATGATTCCGACATTTATCTCGACAATACTATTGGTATCCACCTCATTAGTCTCTGCTTGCTAGTGCCACGAACAGACTCTCCTGGCTAATGCTGGGGAAACTTTACTCACCTTGTGGCATACACAGGAATGATAGTCCATGAGAAGTCTGCCGTGTCGAAGATCTTTTTGTCATGGCGAATGATTAGATTCGTCAAACCAGCGCCGCAAGCCCTGCGTTAAAAGTCAGATAGAGTCACCTTCGACACCTAGTTTATTACTCACAGTAAACCTGTAAGGAAGATAAAGCTGAGCCCAAATTTCTTGGTCGCCGAGAGCTTCAAACTCGGTATCTGATGCAGCGGTATGAACAAGATATAGAAGTCCGTGATTACATTGAAATAAGCACCGGCGGTGACTAGATTTGGAGCCAATTTGTTGCAACGGGCCAGCATATGTGGACTGAGCCAATTGCCGTGCTCACTTGGCCAGGGAGTACAGGCCACCAAGTCAATTATCACGAAAATAATACAAAATATTATCATAGCGGCCATGCCGGTCCAGATCATGATTTTGACATGGGTAATGATACCGAACAAACGAAGGTAAAAAACGAAGAATGCTACTTTGATCAAGGTGTGGCAGATGCGAATGAGCACCGAGTCTGCAAGAGAGCCCTAAGAAAGGTTAGATTGACCTATAACCAAGAGGACTTGCGACAGAAACAACACCTTTGAGTATTTAACAAAGTGCGAAAGGGGAACATCCCAGAGATGAATCCCTAGTATACCGCCGCCCGGCTTCCACAGAACTGTATGAAGTCTTTATCTCAGCATCGGCAAATGTACCACAAGGTATTATTAGGAACATACGTTTGAGGATGAGTCCGGAATAGGAAAGAGTGAATATCTAGACATCCCACTGCATTAGCACTACTGGCAGATTTCTTGGTTCGAACAGGCCGTCGACCAAATATATGAAAAAGGACGTATCTGACCGTTGCGACGATACAGAACCCTTGACCTAGTAAGCAAGCTTGACTACTACAAAGGTGCGAGAGAAAGGGAGAAGGGGGTAAGACATACAATCATCTGCACCGAAGGACTTGGTGATTCTAAGGCGGATGTAGAGCCGAGATAACAAGAATATAGCCACCAAGGCAAAAGTCACGGCTATAACAATGACCAACTGATAGGACCTCGATACGGGGTTGATGAAGTTGGACGTATGGCCGGGCGGCGGTGGTCTCACCGGGGTGGAATCCATATACCCAGGGTTCATTCTTTCTAGAGAGATTTAGTTGACAGTCTTTGGACTCAAATTTTGAAAAATCAAATCAATAGCAAAAAGGAGATAGAAGCTGATGGATTAAGTGTAATCAGAAATATGCGCCGTCAGTTGTCGGCTGAAGTACGCTGACATTTGAACTGTCCAAACCTCGCGGCCAAGATCTGAGCCTCAATTGTGCCTGACAATGCGGCATGGGACCTGTTTTCTTGTGCTACCCCCAAAATCGCATTTTTGGATAGTATATTGGTTGTACGACATTTCAGTCCCTGTGTTTGGGTGAAGATAAGGACGTGCAGACCGGTGAAAAAGTATCGCGCATAATTGGATGCAGCAAGGAAAAAGCAGAGGGAGCTGTGCTATAGTAAGATCTTCCAAACAGAGACGTGATCGACATTCTCCGGGTCTAAGGTAGAAAAAGGCAGTCTTTTATAAAGTTGTATTATAAATGATACACATGAAAGATTGCCTGTACAGTAACGTGCACGCGAAATGTTACCTTATGCTACCACACGGCTGCAGAATGTTTAGGACGGCTAATACAAGACGATCGCCGGGTTGTCTAAGGTGCCGCTCGTTTGCTGCCTAATGCCTACTCGTTCTGGGGTTTGTGATGTTTTATTGGGTGGACTCTTATAAGTCGTTGCTGGGGGTGTTACTTTTGTTTTTCCACAGCCTTCTGCGACTTTGAGGCGTCAGAATTGCTGTGGTTTAGGTAACTACACGTCGGCGTGTTCGTTTGCATTTCATCAAGTTCCATACTTGTCTACGTGAGATAAACTTCAAATGATAAATATACAAGGGAGCCGGAGCCCAGTTTTACGAGAATGCAGTGTAGCTCTGACAGCACTAATATCTGGTCTGGTCCTTAATATGGCCAACGTGACGAGTGCTGTGAGCATCTGCGTAAGTCTTTCTACGTTTGTCTTATTAGCCTTCCTAGATAGAGATCTGATGAAAATACCAGTGCTTAACTTTGTCCCTCTTGCTCAAGGAGAAAGTTTCTTTCCCTGGGAGCCAAACCTACACGGCGTCTCTTGGGTCGTACTTCTCTTTACAGCAGACCGAAGTCAGGCCCCTTTGTATTGTCTCTCCGCAGACAGACCAAGACGTCTCGATGGCCGTGCGTGCGCTCACCAGCCCAGCTCCAAGGTGTCAGTTTGCGGTCCGATCCGGCGGGCACTCAAGTTTTGTGGGAGCATCTAATATCCAAAGGGGAGTGACGATTGACCTGAGAGGCCTCAATAATATAGAGCTGAGCGAAAACCAGTCTATTGTTTCTCTCGGAGTAGGGGCCAGCTGGGGAAATGTTTATTCCCAACTCGACCATTTCAATCTCAGCGTGACAGGTGGCCGAGCTTTTGGAGTCGGTATTGGCGGCCTCTCGATTGGTGGTGGAATCTCTTACTTCGGACCTCGTTATGGCTGGACATGCGATATGGTTACTAACTACATCCTCGTCCTCGCCAATGGGTCCATTGTTAATGCCAACCAGGAAGAAAATTCGGATTTACTATGGGCTCTGCGTGGGGGAACCAATAACTTTGGCATCGTTACTCGCGTGGACTTACAAACCTTCAAGCAGGGCGATATTTGGGGAGGCGTTGTTTACCATGCGTTATCAACCATCAATGAACAGATTGTTGCTTTGTCCGAATTTAATACACCTGCCACTTACGACGAGTATTCCTCATTGATTAGCAGTTTCGGATACTCCGGGGCCGATGGAGTCTCCATCATTGTCAACAACATGGAAAATACGCAAGGCGTGGCGGACCCGCTAGTTTTCCAGCAGCTCTCAAGCATACCTTCGCTAGAAAGTACCATGCGTATCACCAATATGACAGATCTGTCGACGGAGACAGAAAAGCTGCAGGTTAACGGGCTGCGGTACGTTTCTGTTTTGTTCGGGACATGCAGCTAGCGAATGGCTAAATCGTGCGTTAGGGAGGCATCTGCCACACTCACTATCGAATCAACACCTGAAGCTCTCAATAAAACCTTGAGTTCGTGGAATGCCAGCGTGCTTTCTGTCCAAGACATTCCCGGCATCGTGTGGACGGTAGTTCTTGAGCCTCTCCCGCCCGCCATCTACGCCCGGCACGCCGAAACTAACGCGCTTGGTTTGACCGGGCGACAGAGCAAGCCTTTGATGGTGGTGATGCTGAGTATGACATGGTACGATGCAGAGGACGATGACAGAATTGAAATGGAGGCGAAGGCGCTGATAGGAACTATCGAGCAGGAAGTCGGCAGGCTGGGAAGGCTGGATCCATACGTATATCTTAATTATGCTGCGCCATGGCAGAAGCCAATTTCTGGCTATGGAGAGGCTAGCGTCGAGAGATTACTCAGCGTGCGGAGAGAATATGATCCGCGCCAAATTTTTACAGATTATATTCCGGGTGGTTTCAAAATCCCAGAATGAATAATAGGGGTTCAGAATATTAAGCGACGGATTTATTTTCTAGCAGTCGCTCTCTATGGGTACGACAGTACACTAATAAACAAACAAACAGGATATCAGCTGTAGTATATTCCTATTTCCAGACTTTAAAAATCCACACGCTACGGTTGAATGTTAGGATAAAGCAATCTATTATAGCCTTTTTAATTAAGACAATATTACACCAGTTTTAATCATAAATCTTGGTTGGAGGATAGCTAAATGCAAGCAGCTTAAAATGCCGTTATAGGGTACAGCAATGCAGCCCGTTAGGGTTAAATTTCAAACCCTGCACTCTTTTGTCAATATTTGCCCTGTGCCATTGCTCCTGTCTAAATAGAAGCTCTACCAGCGGTCTTCACAACCAAATCTGGATCAATCCTGAAACATGATGAGGTCCCCGGTAGATCCAGAAGTATGCTAGATCTGATTATGTTTAGTGTTTGAAAACTCTACTTCGTAATAAATTTATATTAGCAACAAGACTTACGCAACATTTGCTTGAAAACATATTTTTTCTTTTTCTCGTACCAAATCTATGTTACCACACCTAATGCTGATTCTCAACAGCTGAACCACCTTCATTTTACCGGCACTGCGCATGCCATGTCGCTCCGGCTATTTTGCCCCGTTTGGTGTTACTGTTGTGTTCGCCACCAAGAGCTGCGCGGTGGCTGCATGCCTTTCGGTGGCTATGCCTTAAAACTGTCTCTGTCCGGGCTCGCCCCCACACTTGACTAGTGTGCATCGACTGAAGTGTACGATTATCAGATAGCTGCGTCTGTTGATGGTCAAACAGGATTTTGGATGACGGATGGCCCAAGACGTATTCTCACCTACTTAGTCCGACAGCTTTTCATCTTGTCCAAAACCATCATCCTGTCCCCCACTACGCCGCATCATTTACAATCTTACTATACCGCCGCGCTCTTACCATGCTCGTTTCTCTGCTTCTAGGGTCGATGCTGGCCTACCTTGTCTGGTATATATTTTGTCTAGAGGCTAATGTACGTACGGCTCGTGCTTTAAAAGTGCCTGTTGTACGGATTCCTTTTGATGTCAATAGCAATCTTTGGGTCGTTGTTCAACCATTGCTATGGAAAATTCTAGCGCACCTGCCAATTCTATGGAACTCTTACCCAGACTTTATCAGGTTTTCTCATAGAAACTGGCACTTTCTGGAGAAAAGCAGCCCCACAGTATGCTATGGTCCGGTTTGGGCGCTCGTCTCGCCTAGAGGTGTTCATCTGCATTTTTCAGACCCAGATGCTATCCAGGAGATTTTCTCACGATGGCGAGACTTTGTTCGCCCAGTCAAAAAGTACCGTAAGTTCATCATCCCGTCGTTTTGGGCACCGTTTGACCCCTGACAGAATTGCTGGCTGTCTATGGACCATCTATCTTTACCGTTGAACTGGAAGATTGGCCCCGTCATCGCAAAGTCGTGGCAGGGCATTTCAATCAAGCCACCATGAAGTTTGCGTGGAATGAATCATCCCGCCAAACCCAGTAGGTGCGCCCTACACCGTGGTTTATACTTTACCATAATGATTCAGAACTGACTTGGGTGGTTCAAGGGCGATGCTGCATTACTGGAACTGCCAAGGCAAGGCCGGAATCCCAGACATGCAGGAAGATTTACGAACGCTCTCGATCAATGTGCTCGCAGCAACAGCCTTCCTGAAACCCTACGACTTCATAGGATCTACGGATCTAAGGAACAGAGAATCGAGTACGGAAAGCTATCGTGACTGCCTCCACGTTGTGCTCAAATACGCCATATTTCTCATGCTGGTTCCATACCGTTTTCTCACTGGAGCGATGCTGCCTCATAGTCTGGCTAGTATTGGGCGTGCAGCCATGTCTCTTAAGGGCTTTATGATGAATATCATCACAGAAGAGTCGGCAGCACTCAGCAAAGGAAAACCGGTGTCGGGCGGCCTGATAACGTCTCTCGTACGCGCTCTTGACCAGAAAACCCCTCAACAACCAGATCCCGGAGATTTCATCAGGGAAACCAAGAGAAGTGGTCTTTCTGTCGATGAAATTCTTGGTAACATCTTTGTTATCAACATTGCAGGCCACGACACCACTGCCAATACACTAGTCTTTACTATGATGCTTCTGGCCGCGAACCCTGAAGTCCAGGGGTGGCTTCACGAAGAAATTATTACTGTCACTCAGGGAAAACCCATAGGTGATTGGGACTACGCCTTGTTCGAACAGCTCAAGCGCTGCCAGGCCGTGTTTCTTGAGACGCTACGGCTTTACGCGCCAATTACGGGATTGCCCAAAATAACATCCAGAGGGGTTCAAATTCTTCATATAGGCGATCGCCCGCTCGCCATTCCTCCTGGCACTGAAATATTTCCCTTGTTGCTGGGTATCCAGACAGATCCAAGCTACTGGGTTGATCCATACGTCTGGAGGCCGTCGCGCTGGATTCTGCATCCCAAAGATGCTCCCGAGGTCAGGGAAGAGCTATTTGTTCCACAGAAAGGAACATTTTTCCCGTGGTCGGAAGGCCCACAGAACTGTGTCGGAAAGAAATTCTCGCAGGTTGAGGCAGTTGCGGTTCTGGCCTGTTTGTTCCGGGACCATCGCGTATGTATAAAAACAAGAGCAGGCGAGACGGAAGAGCATGCCAAGAGACGAGCTCAAGATTGTGTGAACGATGTCAACTATCAACTACTGCTGAAGATGAATCATCCTGACCGAGTCAAGCTGGAGTGCATGAAGGTTTAGGTTGGCTGAGAGTGAGAAGTATTATTGCACGTAAACCTTACCAAGACAAAGGCTTTTGCTGATATCACCCGGCGTGACTACTGATCGATGGGACTTACTGCGGCTTGTCATCTTTACCGTTGGGGGTGAGGATTTTCGCCTCAGAAGAAATGCACGCAGTATGGTAGTAGTCTACTTCAAGTATGTCTATGGTTTACAAATAAGATCCAATGAATTCTCGTTGATTCAATTTCAACAACGACACTCTTGTTGCCTGATTGGTTGAACCTTTTACACAACACTCTAATCAGGTGCAACCCTGTAAAGTCATTGGAAACCACCTTACACGGCAAACACGGAAACAAGAGTGTTGCTTGAAAGCCATCCAACTCAAAGATCATCCTAAATTGATATCTGCACGAAGCCCTTTCATTACAAAGCACTATATTTAGGCAACCCATAATCGGTGGCTCACCGAGACTGTTAGGCATCTTCACTACGTTACAATAAGGCCTGTTTGATGGTGCCCGATACACTTTTACTTACCATGCACCACATCGGCTTGCCCACTTTCACGCTGTTGCTTCGTCCGGAGCGATCAGCCCTTTGATGCTACCTCTGCCCCACAGCGGAAGCAGCAAAGCCTCATGTTATCTTCAAGCTGCAGCACGACGCGCGTGGAAGTTGCAAGAACAATTAGAAACCTAGACCATGAAAATGGAGCGATGTTACCTAAAGATTCGCACAAATTCAGAGCCACTCGCACTTAATGACAGGGGATACTCCAATATAGCTTCAGCCTCTTGGACCAAGAGTCTTGGCTGGTGGGGGGCATTAGAGTCTTCTGCTGTGAAGAGATAGGTATTCCATTTTGGCTATTCTTACGCCTCGTGCAGCCAGTAATCCTGGCATATTTATGTAGTCCAAGCTGCTACTCTGCCACAAATTTAGGGTCTACGGACAGCCCAGGCACCGAGAAACATTTTCTATTAACTATTGCTCTAAAACGCTTCATTTGTGATCTCAAATACATAGTTTGTTTGCTTGCGCGGCTTGGCATCATGTCACTTGTCTCTAACATCACGACGGTCTCTCAAGTTCTCTCTCCTCAGCCTTCTGCAAGGCCAGGGCCTCTTACTCCACAGAAAGCAATAACTTGTATGTTACTTGCGATGGTATTATGGCGATTCTGGAGGTTCACCATATCCCCCTTCCTGCATCCTGAGCGCCCCAGAGAGTTTCCTTACTGGATTCCATGTAAGTATTCTCCAGAACGATTTGGGCTCCTGACTATGCTGATCAAGTTCTTCTTTAGTCGTGGGTCAGTGCTATAACCTTCCAAGTTAGGATTTAGTTGTGAGTCCTGACGGCGTATATTTAGGACATGCCCGAGCCTTTTTCCGAGACTCAAATGGTCTGCTTTCAAGAGCCAGGTATGAAAGACTTTCATGAAGGATGGGCACGTCCCAAGCTTACTGGGGTGGCCAGACACTACCTTGGTAATACCAAAGATCCCATAGCCCTGACGGCTTTCGGCATGACTTTTTATGTGGTCACGCAAGCAAAGCACTCTGCCGAAGTTTATCGGAACACAGAAACGCTCTCCTTTGAAGATTTTGTTCAAGGCCTCATGAGAACAAATGGCAACAACGAGGACGTCATTCAGATCATGTATTCTGCATTACCTATAGAAAAGTCCGGTTTCCCAAACCCCCAGGGCGAGTCCCTCGGCGTACTGGCTCAAAAGATGCATACTCATCAGCTCCACCCGGGAAATAATTTGGTCCTCCTCCAAAAGCAAGTTCACGCCCGGATCGATCACCTTTTGCGCCTAGATACGCTCCGCAAAGTATGCACGTACGCCAGTTCTCAAAGCCCAACATATATTGAGCTCCCTCTCTACCAATGGTGCTCTGACTATTTCATTCGCCTTGGACAGCATGTCTACTTTGGAGAAACCCTTGACCAGATTGATCCCACGCTTGCGGATTCCTTTCTCATCTTTGATGAGCTCATCTGGAAAATGCTGTACCAATACCCAGAATTCCTCTCCCATGACATGTCAAAACCCAGGGCTCAAATTATTACTTCATTGAAGAAGTACTTCCAGGTGCCCCAGATCAAGAGAAGCGGCAGCACTGCCTGGTTAATCAACGCCATGGAAGATGAGATGAGAGCCCTCGGAGTTGATGAAGATAATCTCGCCGTCCTGATTTTCCATCTCTACTTCGCGTCAGTCTTTATTCTAACAATGCACAAGCGGAAAGACTTGCTGATACCAGCACAGAATTAACACGAACACCCGAAAGACCGCCTTCTGGTTACTCACTTATCTGCTCCACAACCCCACTCTCCTGGCTGCGTACCGGCAGGAGACGGAACCTGCTTTCAGCGGCAGAAATCTAGTTGACCCTTTCTACATTCAGGACCCCGTAAACTGTCCACAGGTCGACAATATTTGGCACGAAACACTCCGGATGTCTGGGTGGTCTGCCTCGGTCCGTCTGATCACGCAGGATACCACGATCGGCGGCAAGCTGATGCGTAAGGGCAACCGTGTCATAGTACCACATCGACTACTACACTTTGATGAGAGCATCTTTGGTGAGAGCCCCAACGTCTTCCGCCCGGAACGGTGGCAGAAGGAAAACTTGGCGCGGAGCCCGTCCTGGCGACCATTTGGAGCTGGCAAGACTATGTGCAGCGGCCGATTCTTAGCCCGGTTCTCAGTGACAACTTTTGTGGCTACACTGTTGCAGCGCTTTGATGTGGAGATGGTTGGAAACCCGCCTATGCCCCAGGCGGATGAGGGAAAGCCAGTGTTGGGCATCATGTCGATCAAAAAAGGACAGGACTTTAAAGTCAGGCTCTCGCCCAGAGAAAAGCTGAGATGAATTAGGAGGGCTTGATTGTTCAGGCTTAACATGGAGTGTAGGTTGAATCAGCGCTATCCGCGACAAGACTAGAATCATAGCTATAAATCAACATGATCTCGTTATGCTGCTCGCACAGCGTGTATGAATAGGGGTGTTTTTAATTACCACTAGTGATTTATAGATTCTACGCATATTCCAATCAAGACTTATGCTCGCACCAGAGTTTGGCGACCCGTACGCCACGACCCCTTTCAACTGATACTTTAACCATGTTGGATAGGTAAGCAGCATATACTCTTTGTTCGAGATTCTGGGGTTTGATTGGATGAGTAACCATGTCCATGTCTTGCTGGCTTTCTGGGAAGAACCTGCCAATGCACGGAAAAGCAAAACCTGTAGTTAGTGAACACCGTAAATGATACCCAATACAGTTCAATTTGCAGATGCAGCTGCAGACGCAGATGCATTCGTCCAATAAACGTTACATTCAGCCTGTGGGGGCGGGGGCGTTCAATTTTATGGTGGTGTAGTGAGCTGGGTTACACAAGTAGATGCCTCGCCTCATCGGTCGGTGCCCCGCCCTCTGTCTCTTCCTCCTCTTCCTCTTCCTCTTCCTCTTCCTCTTCCTCTTCCACTTCCGTTCTGCGTGACTCTCCGTTTCCTTACTCATTAGTACTCGACTTCTTCTCTTTTCCACAGTCTCTGGCTTTGTCTCGCCTTCTCCTGCTCGAGTCTCGGTCATACTGTACCAGGAGTCCAAGACACCTACTACCTACCTGCCTAATCTTGACTTCCGATCCAACAGTGGACGTCAAGAACATTGCGCAAGATGACTGGCACCAAAGGAACCATCCTCGTTACCGGTGCAAATGGTGGCCTCGGCAGTGCTATAGCGAAACAAATTGCTTCCCAGGCCGAGTTTGCAGCCTACCACGGGCTCTACACGGTCCGCGACGCAAACTCCGCACCAAGTCTTAGATCTGTACTTGCAGGCAGCTCACCGCACCCACATGACGTTCTTTCGTTGGACCTGGCGAATCTTAACAACGTCCACCAGGCAGCTGAAGCTATAAACGCGCGCGTTTCGGCAGGCGACATCCCGCCCATTCGGGCGCTGATCCTCAATGCCGGATTTCAGGACTTCGGCAAACAGGCTTGGACGGACGACGGGTTCGACAAAACGTTCAGCGCAAATTATCTTGGCCATTGGCTACTGACACTGCTCTTACTGAAGAGCATAGACAAAGACTCTGGACGAATCGTCCTGGTGGGCAGCCAGTCTCACGAGTAAGTTATCACAATGCCTTTGATCCATGAGCTGACAGGCATGTTTTTGGTACCAGCCCCTATGATAAGCGCAACGATCAGACCAAGGCTTTCGTAGACGAGAAGTACAAGACTATTATCAACGACCAAGCCAACTTTGAAGCTATCGCCAAAGGCACTTGGAGTCCGGCCCAAGAGGATCCATCATATCGTAGCGGGTACCGTCGCTACGGCGCCGCCAAGCTCTTCTTGATCATGATGATGCACGAGCTACAGCACCGCATGAATCAAGATCCTGCCTTGAAAAACATCTGCATTCTAGGCGTCGACCCAGGCACTATGAGCACAGGTCTACAGCGTCACGCGCCATGGTTGATCCGCGTGCTGATGTTCCAGATCATCTTTCCTATTATCGCAATGCTGATGCCCAACGGGCCGGTACGGACCACCCAGAAGTCGGCGTCACACATTTTGCAGGCGGCTTTTGAGTCGAGCCCAGTGCTGGGTCAGTTCCCAAAGGATCTGTATTTTAATGGCACCGAGCCGTGGGAGACGAGCGCCGAGTCGAGAGACGCCCGCAAGAGAGATTTGGTATGGAAAGAGAGTGTACACTACGCGCACCTGAAAGGAAGCGAGACGGCTCTAGTTAAGGCGCAACTGTAGATCCATTGCGGTACTTACTTCTAAACAACCCGCCAATTACTTTTACAGTGATATGCCAATTCAGCGTCTTGTAGCCGAACATTGAGGTAGCGCACACATTTTTGCGCGCACACACACTAAAATCAAGTGCACCCTAATATTCTTAGGATTCAAAACTAGTTTTCTACCTACACCTATTACTTAGCTTATTGCAAATTATTTTGAAGCTATTCCTAGTGCTAGTCTATACTATATAATAGCCTGCATGAAGCGGCGATAGTGATTTCTTCTCCATATTTGACTAGGAGGTTAAGCGATTCAAACTGAACGGGTCCATATTGCCCTAGGCGTTCATGGGCCGGTAGGTAAAGGCAGAGAGCTTTCTGGTCCATTCCGCAAGAAATACGTTGATTCTTTGAATACGACCGATGAACCTGATGGGAGCATTCCAACAGAAATTTCGCGGCGCGTGTTTTCCGTATCCATGATAGACGCCATTTGAATTCGAGGTAAATTTGAGGGGCAGAGAGGCAGGGCGTTCTAGATACCTATGAGTGATCATGAACAGCGAGCGAGAAAAGGTATAATTATGTTGAGGATATTCAGCCTACAGACATTGGTTTCAAAATCATATGTATGTTTCAATAGATGAGCTTGCAACCAATCCAGAACATGATGACCCCTGGTGACATAACTTTCTGGCCTGTACCTCCGTAATGTGAACGGATTAGGCAAAATCGGGATTGACTATTGCTGCACTTGTATGGCAAAGACTGATGCCACAAAAGGCGGAAAACAAACAGATGTAGAAGCAGACTTTCAACTTAAAATTTAAAGTATGCAAGAGAGCAAGGGAAAGGGAGAAAACAAAAACAAGGACGTGTTCGTATCACGTGAGTACAGTGCCACTTTACGCGCTTTTCGCGAAGAACGCGTTGGCCGAATCAATCAACCACAATTTTAATAAATCTACACCAAACCCGCGCATTGTGAAAGATATACTTACGAGACGACCTCAAAAATGTCAGACTACGAAGATGAGATGGACATTGACGCGCCCGCGGGCAATGATGCCATTCTATTCAGCTCGGAAAATACCGCTTCCAAGGGCAAGAGAAGTGCGGCAAATCTACCAGTCGAGGCAGAAGACAGCTTACCATGGTCAGTATTCCCATGTGCATGCATTATGGTCGCGCAAATTCTGACATCATACAAGGGTTGAGAAGTACCGTCCAGATACCCTCGAAGACGTCTCGGGCCACCAAGATATCCTCGCGACGATAAACAAGTTTGTAGATACAAACGTAAGTGCCCCCAAGCCTTCATCGCAGGACGGGACTGACATGGGCGCAGAGGCTCCCCCATCTTCTTCTCTACGGCCCCCCAGGAACCGGGAAAACATCTACAGTCCTCGCCCTCGCCCGACGCATCTATGGCGCAAAGAACATGCGGCAAATGGTGCTCGAACTGAACGCCTCTGACGACCGCGGTATCGATGTAGTACGCGAACAGATCAAGACCTTCGCCAGCACAAAGCAGATCTTCACCATGAACCCAACGGGCTCTGCAGCGGCCTCGATTGCGACATACAAGCTTATTATATTGGACGAGGCTGATGCGATGACATCGACAGCGCAGATGGCTCTGAGACGGATTATGGAGAAATACACGGCTAATACAAGATTCTGCGTTATTGCAAATTACACACACAAGCTCAGCCCGGCGTTGTTGAGCCGATGCACGAGATTCAGGTTCAGTCCATTGAAAGAGAAAGATATCCGGGTGTTGGTTGACAAGGTCATTACGGAGGAGAACGTCAATATCAGCCCCGATGCTACAGATTCGTTGGTGAAATTGAGCAAGGGTGACATGAGAAGAGCCTTGAATGTTTTGCAAGCGTGTCATGCAAGCAGTAAGTCTATCTTCCTGGACCTCTTGTCATCCCATTAACATTTCTTTTCTTTTCCCTAGGTACCCCACTGCATATCAAAGGCACGCCCAAAACAGCTGAAAAGGACATTGTCCGCGACCTAATCACCGAAACTACAATCTACGAATGTATCGCCTCTCCACACCCCGAAGACATCACCAAAATCCTCAACACCCTCCTAAAAACCTCCGACGTCACATGCTGCCTCCAAACCATCAACTCCCTAAAAGCAACCCAGGGATTGGCCCTAGCAGATATCATCACCTCGCTCAGCGAAGAGCTCACGAAACTGGATGTACCGCCAGCAGTCATGATCACATGGCTAGACGGCCTGGCTGAAGTGGAATACAGGCTGAGCGGCGGAGGTGGAGAGGTCGTACAGACAGGCGCAGTGGTTGGCGTTGTACGGAATGGTGCTGAACTCATCGGTGAGGTGAAGTGAAATGATAAAAATATGTTAAGAAGTGATGTTTGCATGCATAATAGCTTTGGCGTTGGGAGGATTGGTATGAGTACCTATGATGAAAACATGGATGCGCATTGAGTGGAAGGCATTTGCGGCACTTTGATATATTTGTAGCTGCGAAAAATGAGATGTATGACCACCAGGCGCAGCCGCCGCAACATTTCTTTATGTAACGCTCCTACGCCGCTGAACTCGCACCCTCTAGTACTTCCGATTAGACCCCACCGTCAGCCAGAACCAAACTTTCGGAAACCATGTCTTGTTCATTTTCATCTCATAATATCTTCTTCCCATCGTTTATGCTGCAACTTTTCCCTGTTCCGTCGCTTAACTTTCCTTCCAGCAACGACGTTCATAAGATATTTTAGTTGGTACTTTAAAAGTCCTCGCGATATAGCAGCGTGGCAAGTGCTAGATCTATATGTCATGGGGGAGGCTTCAATACTAGTCATGACACTGCACGTATCGTTATGATTAGCTGTTCTTGTTTTTGTTGCACGTCGGATTCTCCTTGACGTCGTTTGGCGTATGACAATGACGTTTTGGGTTACAGATTCGTGTACGGAGGTACAGTACGAAGTATCTCCTGCATGATCGTCGGGAATCCCGACTCGGGATCCCTGGCGCTAAGCTTTCCTCGCCCTCAATTGCCAGCTTAGAGGCACCTTGAAATAGTCGTTCAGTCCTGTTTAGTCCTTCCCTCGTTAAGTGAAGGATTAAGATTTCGAGTGGTTATTGTGATCCATAGAAGACGTTTCGGGTTAAAAAAAAAGGTACTTGTTTGTAAACCCCAGTATATATACATTCTATTTTCACCTCTAACTGGGTATCCTTTCTGAGTACTCGGAAAAACAAACATCTACGCTCGATCGAGTCTTGTGGTATAGCAATCCCAGCAAGGAAGGCTACACGCCGAACACCAGTACTACTACTACCCACCACAAAATTTCCTCTTTCGAGGCGGCCTGGCATGGCATGGCATCTACCATTACCTGGCCCAACACCTGATCGTAGTTATAACGAAAGCCGGATGGAAAGTCGTCGAATTGTCAGCTTCATATTCCATATTCGGTCCCGTCCCGTTGGCGCCGCCAAATCCACACCACACTTGGTCCAAGTGTGTCCATGCGTGAACCTTCTCAATTGCGTGCCCACCGCCTAATAATGCTATATCAGTACCGTGAACAGGACCTGTGAAGAGCAGGAACACTTACCGATAGCATAAAGTATACTGTTGACGGGAAAGTTACTGAGGGTGTAAACATACTCGTTCGTACCGTTCGCACCGTCCAGTTTCAAGTCGGTTGTGGTTGGGGGCGCATCTGTAGTGTTGCGCGCGGGCCCGGTGGTGTTGAGCGAGGATCGGGATGTCTTGAATGAGGATCGGGGGTCAAGCTTTGGCAGCGAAATCCCATCTGCTTCGAGCGCCACCCATGCAAGCTCGATGGCGGTTTTGTCAGCAGCCAATGTGCTTTTGGTAGTGAAGGTGGGTCCTGGGATGGCTGTAGTGGTGGGCGCTGCGATGGCTGCAGTTGCAGAGAGGAGTCCGTACAGGAAGAGAGAAAGGGTGGTCTTCATAGTAATGGTAGAAGTTGATATTATGTCTCGAGTCTAACGGATGAAAGTTTATTGAGATATTAACGGCAATTTAATGAAAGTCGATTAGTTGGTCTTGCAGTGCTGGGTACCCTCTCTCACAAGAGTCGCAGAAGCCGACACTGATAGGTATATATAACAGCATCTCCTCTCCTACTCCGTAGATCTCATGATCTCCCCCAGACGACCGTCCTTAAATAAGCTATCCACTTCCTTCCATCCTACGGAGCTTCCGACCCAGTCCTTGACTCTGCACCCCACAATTGAACCCACCCTCCAATATAACTATTTTCGACAACAACCCACCGGCAGCTGAGCCAAAGCCTGCAGGAATGAAGCATCGGTATTTCTTGCCTGTTCGCTGTTACGCATACCCTTTACGGCGCCCTATCAAGTTCCTCAGTTCGTTAAGCGAAGGATCGGAGCGAATCCTTGTGGATGCGTCTGTGGCGAAGAGACAAAGTAGCCTCATAATTGTGGGGATCTCTAATTTCCGTTGACATAAATTGCGAATATCTCGTGGATAAAATTCATAATTAATACACCACGTTTCAGTCTTATACAAGTAGCAAGGGATAGAGATCGGCTCGCTGGCAAGTGGCGTTTTGAGGTCCAGTGTCATTTCACAGAAAGTGATTGGCAGCAGTTGTTCTGGAGGGGCGGGGGCCTTATTACGGGGAGTATAGTGCGGAAATTTAAATTTATGGGCTGGTTACTACGTGGCGGTTTAACTTGGAAGAGAAACTTGGAGGTACCTATACCGAGTATAAAGCCAAGACTCTGTGGTAGGTATTTGAAACAAACAATTACCGTAATGAAAACTTACATCCTACAGAGCACGGCCGTCTCGCTACTCCGCAGTACTTTATATAAGATGCGGGAGAACAAAGCAAAGCGAAATATATGTTTCATCTGCAATAAGGTTTTTTCACAGTCTACATAACATTTCAACTAAA
Organism: Lachnellula cervina; assembly: GCA_007825325.1. Lineage (NCBI taxonomy): Eukaryota > Fungi > Ascomycota > Leotiomycetes > Helotiales > Lachnaceae > Lachnellula > Lachnellula cervina. Next base: position 8,779 of record QGMG01000515.1, on the reverse strand, counting down.
GGAGAGATAGGGCTACACACTTCAATTAACTAGTAAGTAGTCAAAGACCATCTCCCAAATCCCCCTCCCCCCCAGATCCACGGGCTTTCGTACTCGGGGAAAGCGAAGTGACGAGAGCGCTAGTGCCACCACCCAGGAATATAGATAAGATACAAGCTGCGAATACACCCTTCCACGTTATTTAATCCAGAAGACATAAAAACATCATGTCAAAAGCGCACGTCTAAAGATACCTAGCCGCTGCACCCGCCATTCCACCTCATGGGCGCAAATCAAAAATCTTTTCTATTCTAACTACCCGGTCGAACGCCTCGTTAAATACCTTGGTAAAGAATGAAGGAATAGCAGGATGCGCGAGACAATCCTAGACTCTACTGCGCAGAGCGCAGGGCGCAGAAATCTGCTAATGCTTGCGTGAAGAATTCATATATAATTCCCTTAATAATTGTTTTCATAGGTAGCAAATTAGAAAGAAATGCACTTATGGACTTCTTATTATTGGCTACTAACTTGCACTTACTCCCCCGTCTATATCACCTGCGCGCTTGACTACTTGGAATTCATAGGAATTATTACCTGCTTTGTGTCAAAAACTAGTTATACGGAACGCTTTTGTGCCTAGATTTTCATGTCAAGTAGGACGAGCGAATGAAGGAGAGACTTTTTATTACCGTAGTAGTTGATGGCACGCGCACGCGTACTGGTCGTATTACCTACATGTGATGCTGGGCTGGCACTAATGGAGGGGCTTAGCACTACGCTAGTGCAATTTGCATATTAGGTTAGATATGCAGATACTATATCTTAGAATCCATCCCCATTAATATGCAGTCATCCTAATAAAAACCACGTGAATATATACGGAGCACAATGGATGATTATGCTACAGGAGTTAATAACAACTTGATATGGAGTTACATTTGCAGTTATTCTCGCCCTCCATTCAACTTCAACCAATGCACAGCACATTACACCTCGAACCATCAAACTCCTCTCCATTCATAATGCCATGCACATAACTATCCCCCACAACGTGCCACGTCCCCCCTTCCGTCTCACGAATCACCAACGGCATCTTGCCTCCCCGGAACAGAGCAACAGCATCACCCACCCTAACATGTCGAGACGAAATCCCAACAAAGCCACGCCCCGTCCTAAACAAAGCACGATGAAAAGCCAATATCTTCGACGGCGGTATTTTGTTCCTGTTCATCCTTAGGCCCATCCCGAACTTCATCCCCTTGTATGTCATCTTCCCCAACCACCCCACACTGGCAGCGATCTTGTAGGCCGTGCTGGCGTCGCTGTTTCTGATCTCTTCGATGCGGTTGGCGGCGTAGTTGCTGTTGGATCGAAGGTCCCGGAATGGCTGGTACCATTTCTCGAATGCCGCTTTGCTGTGCTGCTCGTCGTCGTGCGGGTAGCCGCCTGCGTAGAGCGTTTTCCAATATACGTCCCAAGGTGCCTCGCCGGTGAAGTACGGGGTGTTGGTGGTGACGCCGCAGATATCTTCCCATTTTTCGAAAACGTCGGTGCATTTTTTCATGACGGTGTTGATTTCTAGGAGCGGATGGCCTGGTTGTGACTCATAGTACTCTTTCTCGAGGATTCCACCAGTATCCGAGACTCGGTCCAGCACGTAGCCAGAAAGCAGAATGCACTTTTTGTTCTCCGAGATGTCTACTGCTGGGTAGCTTGTGCCAGTAGCAGACCGCCATGTGCGGGCCCATTCGTGCTCTCCGAATGAGAGAGTTGAGAGGAACCGTGGCAGCAATGGTTTTGTGCGGTCTTGGTAGGCCCAATCAGGAACCCAGGTAGGAAGCTGGCGGTGTGCCACAAGGCAGTCTTGGCCGCCAAAAGAGAGAACATCTAGATTTCCCTCCGTGGCAATACAGTCTATCGTGGATTGTGTATAGACGTTGATTAGATCTAGATTGTAATCTGGCTGCAATTCTACCGTGGCTAGATCCGAAGGACTAAATAGACTATAGAGGCCAAAAACTTTATCTCGCGGGTCCGTGGCAAGGAATATTCGGAATGAAGCATAAAGATCAAGAGGGCGAAGGTACTGGTGACGGGCAAGATCCCGACGAGCTCTCTCAATGTTCTGCATGGAACTGTACATTTCCGGCAGCGTAGAGGAGAAATAGTCCAAATCAATAGCGTAGCTAATAGCGCGATAGAAGTCCTCCCAGATCGCCGAGTGGCTTCCACACATCACTGTTGCACGCGTAGCCAGAGCAACCTCCTGGATTATCCAGGTACGGAGGAACCAGGGGCGGTGGAGCAGCAATATCAAGCTCTTGATAATCGCATTCCATCGCTTGTCTTCCAGGTCTCCATTCGTCGTATAGTCTGGCCGCAGTACGTGCCTAACCCAATCCTTAGTACCGTGTCGAATAGGTAGCTGGGTGCGTTTGAGATTCTTCTGCGCTGCCTCCAGAAGCGGTGGGATGGGCCAGAGATCATTGCCATCAACCTCAATAGGCCCACCCAGCCAAACAATAACTGAGGACGCACACCGATAGATGTCTTTCATCAACCGAACCTGGGAGCTGCGCTCTTCTGTGTCCTCTTGGTTTATACATATCGCGTCGGCCCAGATAAGTCGCGATTGCTTTGGCAGCTGGAGAGAGTGCAGGGCAGAATGGAGGTTCTTTGTAATTGCCAGCCCTCCAGATGCATTACACTCAATGGGAATTTTGTCGCTCGGATCGCCCCAGCAGTAGCTTAATGCCTCATAAGTGGGAAGCTGATCGATATGTGCGACTTCAAGGTCGCAAACAAGATTGTTCACCGCATCTTGGTACACATGGAGAAGTCTAATTGTATTAGGCGGGAGTGTACGATATGGATATCCTTGCTGTGAAGTATCCATTTCCTAGAATTGGCCATGCTTCTCTATGAAAGAAGAGAAGAAATCCTGGCAGTCAAGGCGTTGGATTCGGGCTGATTGAGGGGTTTAGCGCGAGCGCTTAAATTGCACCTATAATTCCACATGCTGCTTTTGAACTATTTATCAGTGCTAGTGCTATATTTTTCTTCTAAAGGCAAGACTCAAGAGAATGCGAGAACATATAGGATAGTACCTGTCCAGCAGCACGTTTTCGTCACATGTTTGCAACTCATCTATGGTTCAGTTGTTTTTATTGAGAAGTACAATTACTTTGTGTAGTTCTATCGCAAAGCAGTTGCATTCTTTCCCCTAGCTAGGGTTTAGACCACTATTCGCCATCTATACTTTATTTGTGATGCTCAAAAAACCACCCATCAAGTATATCATTTTCCTTCATATTGCCCCCAACGCCATAACGCCCCAACATCAAATGTCAGAAAGTTCACCACGGGTTTGTATCTCCCCAGCTCCCCAAAAATCCCTCAGGAATGGTCCATGGCGTCTTGGTTTGAATCGTGTAATTCAGCAGTGTGACCGGCACCTTGTAAGTGAAGGTGGTATTGCTAGCCCATCCAATCATCTGGTTGCGGGTCCAGTATCCATCTGCGCTTTCGACAGGATTGTAGCAGTACGTGCTGATTGCACCGAATGTGTTAATAGTCAGATCAGTGGCACCTGGCACTGCTTTAGAGATACAGGTTGCGCATTGCCCGGCAAGTCCATTCTCGCCGGTACTATTGCCAAACCATTCTGGTCTAAAGCTGCCGGGGTTGGTGGAATATCCACATAAGCAGTTGAAGTTTACGGTGGCGTCTTCGTTGTTGGGGACGCTGTGAATTCAGGTTAGCGTTGCGTGATTTCAGTTTAAGACAAGCGGTGTGAATGCCTAAAAACTTTGAATTGACATTGAGATTGGCTGGGAGAGTTGCTTACTCTTCCATGCAATACTTGAAAAGATACTGGCTTCGTTTGCATGCGTATGTGTCTATACGTGTCAGTATTTATTGAATACCACCGGGAAAGGATACATACCCAAGCAGGTCTGGACCTTAGTCGTAACCGGACCAACCCAGCTGTTCTCAACACCAGCCCCGTATCCCTGACGAGTATCAAGGACTGCGGCTGCAGCTCGTGCTTCAACATCAGACTCTCTCTTTGCAGCAGGTGGAGGCGGCAAAGTAGCCATTGGCAGCAAAAGCGGGAAGCTATGAGCGTCCTTCAACTCTCTGGAACGCTGACGGAAACCAAATTCATCAGGAACAACACAGAAGCCCAGCGGCGACGAAGTAGCAGACTCGATGATGGCCTTCATACTGGTAGAGACAGTGTCATCGTTTCCAAAGGCATGCTCAAAGCACTCGATGCACCCAATCAGTTCGCTCTCCCACTGTGGGCGGAAGATCCGACCTGCTGGTGGAGGGTTGGATTGCCACTGGAAGGCGGGATCTGGCTTGCAGAGGCATTCGGCCACGCCGCCACCGTCGATCTCCTCGTTGCTTGGGATCTTCTTGGCATTTGCGGAGCATTCTGTCCAACTGGATGCGGCTGAAGTGCATGGCACGGAGGCTGGATGAACAATCAGCATCCTCCTTCTTTTAGTGGGTGACTTGGAACTTACTGGCACATTTGGCAACTCTGGGATCGACCGACATGAAGTCAGGAAAGTCGCGAGGTAGCAGAGCCGACGCCGCGGCGAGCGGAAGAGCCGCGAGAAGCGGAAGGAGGAGGCTGAAGCTCTTCATTTTGGTGTCGTTGGATAGGACAGAAGAACTTTGATAGTTGGTCTAATGACCGTGGCTTGAAGATTTCGGGTGACGGTGACCGTGCACATTCGTCGTCCTCAACTAGGACAATTAATGGAAGAGAAGTAGGATGTAAGGCGTGGAGATAGATGGGTATCTAAGAAGTATGCGTTGAATCGATGGATGACTGTAGCCAAAGTCAATACTTGACACTTTTGTTCTGGTGGAAGAAGCAGCAAAACAGCGAGGCAAAGAGGTATTTATAGGCAAGAGCACCAGCAGTCTTGCCAGCCATCGACCTCAACTAGGAATGTGAATAGCACCAGCCCCGATTCAATACGCGTTGTTGCTCTTGCTAATTAACTATTAGCAATAGCCCACAATAATAAAATTACAACCATGGAATTCAATACAATGATAACTAGAAAATGAATACACATGGGACACACACCTGCACATAACAAGAGACTTGCTTCGCCGCGACTGCGCCGTGGACTTCCACTCTCTTATAGACTATATGTCAAACACCCATCCCATCATATCCATCACTTGACGCCAAACTGCAAATTCACACAACCGAATGACGTTCCCGTACCTGTACCTGTACTTGTACCTGTCCTTGTCCTTGTACAAACAATCAAACTATACGTAACATACGCGACGCAACACATAGGTACCACTTACATTTGCGTAAGAGGACAAGATAATACAAAGCAGCTATTCGCATAAGTAATACACGAGGCATCCATCGCATTACATCGCATCGCATCTCAAACTTCACCAATCCAAATCCAACTCGACTCAACCTCTCATCTCACCATATCAAAACTCCTCCAACAATCAAATCAAACATTCTTAAGTTAATCTCCTTTGATCAGAAAAAGGAATCTCACCATTCCTTCTTTCTAATTCCAAACCCAGGTCCAGGTCCAGATTTATAAAATACAGCTAGCGTAGCCTTAGATTCACTTTAGCATTACCTGTACTTAAATTTTAACCTGGTAGGAGATTTTCACTGTACAGAATCGGGGAGACAGACTTCTAATATGATACCGCGCGCACGCATACAGGCTTGAGTTTAACTAAGCTACTATACTATATTAATACAATATAGGAATTAAACACTAGAAGCAAAGCAAAGCAATAGACAAATAAGCACGGCATCATGGACATAGACATGATCAAAAACCAGGAAACATTTCAAGCAAGCAAATAATTATTGAATTTCTGTTCTGATCTGCTCTTTTCTTTTCTCCTCTCCTCTCCTCTTTTCTTGAGTTTTCATATGATTTCAACGCCCCAAAATGCAGGGTATCATGACTGTCTGTTCTGTTCCATACATATAAGTGAGTTCATAGCATATCCATCCAATCCAATTCCCAGATCCCAAGGCCAAGGCAAGGCCAAATCCTATCCGCCAACGCCAATCACTAACGAAGACATTCCTTCCCGTTCCCCTTTCCATTCCCCTTCCACCATTCATAGGTCTATCTATCTAATTTTACAATAAATACAATTCTTCCAGCTACACCATCCAATATCTTTACACTTCGTATCGGGTGTATGTTCCAATTCAAGTTCAAGTCAAGCCGCGGAGAATCAACGACGTTGGTACAGCGCAGCTTCCTCAATCCTTCTATCCTCAATCGCCCTTCTCTCTCTCTCCCTTATCTCGCGATCATAACTACTCTCATAGCGCTCCTGACCCGGATGAGGTTGCCCATACTGCAATGGCGCCGGACCAGGCTGTTGCGCGTAGGCAGAATGAGAAGGCGTAGAGCCAGCCGAGCCTGAGCTTGGGCCAGGGTACCGGCCATCGAAACTATTGTGCCTTGAACGATGCACTTGGTGTTGCGTGGCAAAGTGCGTTGGCGGCGAGGCAATGTGGGACTGGGTCTGACCAAAAGCAAGTTGGCGGTGACTCGGTTGAGGTTGTTGCGCTTGTGGGTGGTAAGTTGGGCCAAGCTGGGGTGAGCCAACTGCACTCGTTTGCTGCTGCATGAGATACTGGGAAGGTCGCGAAGCATAATAGTCGCGATCACCAGGGGGAGCAAGGTCGAGAGGCGATGCAATTTGCTGGCGGCCTGGTTGAGCGGTGACTGGTGTAGGGGTGGAAGAATATGGGGATTCTTTTAATCGCATGGCCGACTGCGAGGGAGCTGTGCGCGAGTATCCACCGGAGAGCCCGTGTGCTGACTCGACGATAGATGCCTCACGGCGAATGGCGGCAGGCTGTGGAGCCATTGATTGACGAGCTGGCTGGGAATACATCGATTGCGGTGGCATTGGAGGGCCTGTACCGTAACCACGACTATCAAAACTAGTTGGCGTGTAACTGCGAGGGTGTCCCATCGAAGAAGAATGCTGGTGGACTGCATGCTGAGAAGGTTGAGCATAGGGATGTTGTGCCTGCGAGGCGTGTAGTTGCGCAGCTTGCTGTGGCATTTGCTGGACATGTTGCGGCGTTTGCACCGGAGGTTGCGGTGCATGTGCTGCGAACCGATTTGTTTGTAGCGGGTGCTGTGGTTGCGGTGGAGGTGTCTGGGAGGTCGGCAGGGGTGTGGAAACATTTGCGACACGCTTCGGTGGCTCTGGACGAGGATCGCTGGGTTCGTCGTTGAGTAATGACATGATGTTGGATGTCTTCCGCGGCGCTTCCTGTTGACGAACAGCTGCAACTTGAGGAATTTGAGGCTTTTGCTGAGGAGGTGGTACCGAGTACTGTTCATTATTGGATGGAGGTGCGCTTAATGGGGGTCGCGGCATTGACATTTGCGGTGCATGGGAAGAGCCATGAGAAGGCGAAGGGCTGGGCTTCATTTCTCTTTGCCCATTTGTTATATCGCCTAATAAGCTTCGAACTCCTTGGTGTGGGCCACGAGGTTGATATTGTTGTGGTGGCACCGTGCGTCTAAGATCAGGAGGGGGGGCGCTTTGGGGTGCCTCAGATCTGGACTGCGCTGGGACATTAGGGCGCATGGGTGGTGTAGATGAGTATGCTTCAAATTGGTGAAGATTGGTAGCTTCATTTTCTTGCTTGAGCTGGAACTGGCGATCTCGTTGTAAGGCTTGTTGCTGTTCCGTCCGCTGTCGCTCAAGCTGCATCTGTTGCTCTCTCTGTTCCCTCTGCTCTTGTTCAAGCCGTAATGCGGATTGTCTCTCAATTTGAGCTTCTTCAGCAGCCTGGCGTGAACGCGCTGAGATGGACGGATCACTATGTTGTGCTTGTAATATGGGGCGCGGAGAATCCGTGTTATGGAAGTAACCCAGCTGAGGACCTCGCTGTCTGCCTTGCTGCTGCGCTTGCGGTGCTTGTTGCTGGGCCTGGGGGTTAAAGATTTGCTCAGAGCAGAAGCTGGCGTAGCAGGTTGAATATGGGGAACAGGCCCTGCTTGAGCCAATGCGGGAAAGCGTGCACTCAAAGTTGGCGGGGGTGGAGATGCCTGGGACATGGGTACATTCTGAGCAGGAGATGGCATGCCCTCAAGACCTTCCATGGCAGATCCAGAACGTGGCACAGAACCCGGCGGTTCATAACGTCCCTTCTTAGGGAGAACCGTGGCAGGGGGCAGTGGACCCGTGGCCTCTCCACGCTCGCGCTTTGCGTCGGCGTCCTTGGCGATATCTTCCCATTCCTTCATCTTTCCTGAATCAACTTGGCGCTGATAGTAATTTTTGACCTGTGCCAGGACGTTAGCGACACGTCGACTTTTGTTGCTATCTGAGGATACAATAAGCCATTTGCGAAAAAGGTCTTTATATACCATAATATGAGTCTTCGAAGTCATGTGCTTTGCTATCCCTTGCCAATCCGTACCAAAATGCCGCAGCAATGCAGGAAAATCGTTCTGTTCAGGTACACTCCAGTAACTCGAGGTTTGCTGAGTAATATTTCGCCGTCTTCGAAGCCCACGGGGGTTGCAGAGTCGACTCGTTCTTGACTGGGATATGGTGGGTTTGGTGCATTTCAAAGCTGGGAATCATAGGTGGGCCCTGCCTGTCGACACTAGCAAATGGAGAGGGAAAGCTGGGAGGTGGTCCTTGTGATGGGCCATCAAACTGTGGCGGAAAGCGATTGAGGCCAGCGGGTTCTTTGCGATTCTTCCAGTCGGGTGGATTTGGGGGACCCGGGGGGGCTGGG
>QGMG01000514.1:0-25789 GCA_007825325.1 Lachnellula cervina | reverse complement strand
GGGAACCCCTTCAAATCAAAGAAATTTGGGTTTTTATACCACATGAAAAGAAAAGAAAAAGGCTCCGAGGCGCCCAAAGCACTAAGCGATACCTAAATAGGCTTAGACTCCGTGCGGCCGCACTAAAAACGACTTTACGCGCCCTCTGTAGACAAAGCTGGAGACGAAGGAATAGCAATCTCGATAATACTGCCCCTCTTTTATTTGTTTTACATAAAAAAAACAAGAAATACAGGGCTTTAGCAAGCAGATGAACTGCCGCTTTCTACAAAATATGCTTTCACAGGGCTTGTATAGATTCCCGCTGTCGGAAACACCCTTTTTCTAGTAGAAAGTGGGGGATTCAACAGTTCGATCACGTACAGTAATACTGTAAGGCATACATAAATGATCTGCCCTGGGGCTTTTCAGCTAATAGAAACCCTCTATTGCCCTAGTCATATCCTGGTTTTAAGTGGAAAGTTGCAGTTCATGTACTAAGCCCTGTATTTGTGCCACCGGCCCCCGGACCGGTCCCCGGAACGGTCACTTTAATTATTATCCGACTACAAGCACTTCACAATTGAAATGGCAGGATCACCAGATGGCCTGGGCAGCCATAGAAGCCGGATTATTGGCTAAGACAAGTTGCTCCTCGAAGATCTATTCAAGAGATCAGGGCATAAAGAAGTAGTCTCCCCAGCTTGATCTGCATAATCCTCTATCCTCAATCGGTCGGTTTCTTAGATCGGTCTCAACATCTTCTCTTCTATCCATCTTATTACTTCAAAATGTTCCAAGAAAAAATTCAGGGCAAGCGCCTGCATTGGCTCATGAGATGCAGCTGCTCCATAGTATTACTCACTTTTAATTCATAAATAAGAGCTCAAGCGATGCTGACGGATAAATACAGGCTTTCCTGATCGAAGGATACCAGGCTGGCATTCTCGGTGGCGTACAAGGCACCAAACCCTACTTGGATGCCCTTGGGGTGAGGAACCTATCTTAGAGCCCGAAAGGCGTCTTGATTGTATACTGACCTTTCCTAGAATCCTACTGGCCCGGAAATAATACCGATGATTGCATCGTCTTATACGCTTGCGGCAGCGGTCATGTCGCTGGTTGTCGTATTGATTGGCATGCCTCTTGGCCGCCGTAATAGCATTCTCTCAGGAAGTGTATTAATTATCATTGGGGGTGCTATCGAAGCTGCTTCTTTCTCGGTTCCTCAAATTATCATTTCTCGAGTGATTTGTGTAAGTTCTCCAGCCTGCTGCATGCCATTTGGTGGACTAACAAGGTGTGCAGGGTGCTGGTATAGGGGTAAGTGCTGGTGGTCGTAAGAAGGAACTCAAAAACTGATATATAATCTCTTAGCTTATTACCTGCACTGTGCCAATGTATATGGTAAGACGATACATCCAATCTGACGACTTTGCTAAGACCTTCTAAGTCCGAAATGAGTATCAACGCACAAGAACGTGGCCCAGAGGTGTCAATAAACTGTGCGAGTCTTCTCGCAGGGGTTGCTCTGTCATACTGGGTTGACTTTGGTTTTACTCAAATGTCCAATCAGCTTTCTTGGGTAAGCAGCCACCGAGCAAAATGATTTTATCTGCTAACTTTGACCTGACAGAGACTCCCCATAGCCATTCAATGTATTTTCGCCATCATGTCGGGTTCAGGGATAGCGTGCTGTCCAGATACCCCCCGCTGGTATTACGCAAGAGGCCGAGTTATTGAAGGCGACACGACAATGGCAAGACTCCACGGGGTTTACGAACACCAACGTCAAGATTACGACGACCACCCGGCTATACAAGCGATGAAAAGCGAAATCTTTCAAAGCATCCAAGTTGAAGCAGAACAGGAAAATCGATTGAGCTTGATTAGCCTGGTTTGGGACAATACACCACTCCGCGTCGGTCGTCGTGTTCGCATATCATTCATGATACTTTCAATTCAACAGATGATGGGGATCGACATCTTGGTTTACTACATGACACTTATCTTCACCCAGGTCGGCATATCGACCTTCTTGTCCTCCTTGCTTGCGGCTGTAGCATTGACGGTTCAGTTTGGTGGAGCTATAACATGTGTACCGACCATCGAAAGGCTCGGTCGTCGAAGCATAATGCTTTGGACTGCCGTTGGTCAAACGTTCTGCATGCTTATATTCGTCATCATGAATGGACTTAAGCACAAATCGCTTGCGACCCAATGGACAGCAGTGGGGATCATGTTCGTGTACCTGTTCATGTATGGTTGGGGCTGGGTTGCTTGTCCTTGGTAAGCCTGTCTGGGTTCCCGAAATATGGCTTAACGCTAATTATATTCTAGGTTGTATGGACCGGAGGTATGTCGAACCTGAGCAGCTTATTAAATATTAATATCACTAACCCTTTTAGATTGCACCACTAAAATACCGCCATATTGGAGCTGCCGCGGGTTTGTTTGGAGAATGGCTCTTCACATTTATCACCGTTTTTGCAGGTGGAATTGGCATCAACACTATTGGATGGAAGATCTGGATATGGCCACTTGTGTTTAACGTGCTTGGCGTCGCCTTCGTATACTTCATGTGCCCAGAGGTATATACCACCCCTTACTATTTACATTGCGCAAATTCTTACCTAGGCAGACCACCGGTAAAACGCTCGAAGAGATCGACGTCCTCTTTGCAAAGGATGCTGCCGTTGTCGCGAGGCTTCCGCACGCAGTGGACGAGAAGGATATTTCATATGATGAAAAGGTAGGAACACCACCCTCTCAGCATGAACTCGAAAATGTGCCATCGGTATAAGGCACAGGGTGCAAAATTCTTTTTCCATATAGTCTTGTCTGAACTTCGCTTATTCAAAAGTAAGAAGGCCTTGCAAAACAACGAGCCCAAATGGGGCGCAAATGCCTAGTTCGTGGGGAGACTATCAAAATAGAAAATGAAATAAACTCTTTATTGGATATTTGGCGAAAATAGCATTACCAGTCGCATATGTTATAACCTGCGAGATTGAAAGAAGTGACTTAGCACTGCAGAGCTACATCCAGCCAACAAAGCATATTCGGTGTTTGTTATAGAATAGTTATAGCTTCATAGTAAAACACTCCCTATACTACCTTAAAACTGCGTCGGGCGCTAGAGTTGTCTTTAGTCCCGTATCTATAACTTAATCGAAAATTAGCACTGTGCTCGTAGTAGCGGCCAAGTGATAACAGGGATATAGAATGTAGTATACCCAAAGCTTTATGCAATACCTCACTATATAAGTTTTTACAGAGACGTCACTTTTCTTAGGACCTAACAGGTATATAAGTGAACAGTTTTTCTGCGGAACATAGAGCTAGTCTATATATAGCTATAGCATTGTGACCCAACACCAGGCCATTTTTGCTGTCATTAGGCGACTACTCATAATCTACTCTTAGATTCTTTGTTAATATTGGGGATATCTTGGGTTAGCCGAATAACTCCCTGGGATACGTTAGACTCATCAAGCGTAAAAGATTATGCATAGACATACCTCTTGCACGCAACTAGCGATTAATGTCCCATCTTTTGTCCAAATCTTTTGGTATGCAAGTCCTCGACCATTCCCAGCCCAATGGCTTTCCAATTCTGTTAGCATCCACTCGTCTGCTTTGACTTTGAACGGATCGTGAAAGAATATGGTATGATCGAGGCTGACCATCATGCCAATCTCCAGTAGTTCACCTTCCAAAGCTGGCGTTTCTTCTCTTTCTCGAATGTCAATCTCGCTATGGACTTTTGAGTTTGATTGCAAATCAGTTCCAACCGTAGTAAGCTCTGTCAAAGGAGGGCTAGCAAAACGCCATATCTTATGGATACGGGGTATGACTCCAATAAAGTAGCTATCTGACATGTACGCCATCGCTGCAAGGTGAGCCTGGTGTCCTCCAGATGTCGAAATCTTGCCGCAAGCTTTGACCCACTGATGCGTACGTTTCTTATGCGGATAAGGAGACATAATATTGAGAATCCCCACTCTCTTCGTGATATATGGCATATCATCAGCACCACTGGTAAGATCGAGAGCATCCTCCGGGACATCTTTCGGTACTGGAATCTTTGGTGGCATTGGCTCAGCGTGTTCCACGAGCCTCTTTCCGCCGCTACCAACTCTAGCAAAGCTCATCGTTGACGTAAATATAAACCTTCCTCTTTGCATTGCTCGCACAGTCCTTATAGCGAAACTATTCCCTTCACGTACACGCTCAACATGGTACATGATGGGAATGTCGGCATTTCCTGCAAGGACAAAATAGCAGTGCATGGAATGTATTGTGAAGTTGGTCGGAACAGTAGATTGAGCAGCACAGAGACATTGTGCAATGGAGATACCACCAAATATCCCCCGAGCACCTGGAGGATGCCAAAGCGGCCGTGTATTTGTGAATAGATCAGGGCTGACTTTGGCCAGGGGCGTGAGCTCCAATTGGTTCTCAATCAAGGACTTGGTAGGGTCTGGTGGGGCATATTTTGGAATTGTCTGACCGTCGTCCATTGGGATTAGAAGATTGTTTGGAATATTCCCGAAGCTCATGTAAGCAATTTAGGTGAAAGATGTCTGGCTACACAAAGAGTTTTGAGGTAGTGAACAGTAGTACAGTACACAAAAATTATATTTTCGGAATTCACTTCAAAAGCATGCTCGAAAAGCCGATGGTAATCTGAAAAATAAAACACGGCACATTTAGATTCCAATTATGTATAGTAGCTTTTCCGAAAGCAAGTTCCGAACTTTCCCACAGCCTCTAGCATACACTAGCGCAGGAAACGTAGGCTTTTCACTCAGAGAAACAACTGTAAGTCTATTTCTCGCTAATATTTCATGTATTACGGTATCTATTAGCGTTAATCATAGCTTCACATTGCTTTCTCATGCTATATATAAGCTACCTTATTCTCCTATGGATTGTTGTCCGCTGAGCCCCCAACATGTTATAGGTATCATACAGGAGGGATTTCATCGGCCGGCTATTTTCGTCTACACCATTAGATTGGGGAAAGTCATGTGTTGACTCTCGTAGCGTATTGCACGTCGAAATCTACCGGTCGGCGAATTAATATTGAGGCCGGTAGCATTCTAGATGGCTATAGCCTTAACCCCACATTTTTATTTGAAGCGTATCCCTAAACTCGTCTCCGTCTCGTAGAGTGAGGTCCGCTTTTGCTAGAGATTATTGTGACCAGCTATTTCATTCCGAAAGGCAGCAAAATATGAACGAGTTACAAGTGGACGCCACTACGGCCTCTCCTCCTCCGTCGAATACCAGTACTAAAAAGCGAGGCAAGTACACTATCAAGGCGTGGTAAGTCTCTGAAAACGGTGTCCAATATCTTCAAAACCATAGTACCTTCACTTACAATCCCTAGCCATGCCTGTCGACACCGTAAAGTCAAGGTTTTGTGTCGTCTGAACCTTTACCCAGTGCATGAATATTAATGGTGGTTAGTGCGCTGGTGGCTCTCCCTGTCGGAGCTGTCTTCAACATGACATGGTATGTACATACCCAAATCGAGACAAGGCGAAAAAGACCAAAGCGATTTCAAAAGTGGGAAAGAAGTACGTGCAAATGAAGTCTCGGCTCAGATTATTGAGGATATCTGGTTGACGTATTGTACTTAGATTGCCCTTTCAGCAGGCAGGGTCTGTCAGCACCCTGGATGGCCATAGTAGGAGTGCTCTGGAGCGTCTTGAGGATCTTGAGAATAGAATGAATCGAATAGATAAAGGCGTGGAAAATGAGTAGGTTTTTTGATATCCGGAAAATAGGGGTAGATTCAGTGCATAGAATCATGCTGACCATTCAATACAGAACAAATTCTGCTTCGGCGAACGAAAATGAGATAATAGAGCCCCAAAGGCCTACAGATTCAGTTAACGTCTTCATGAACAATAATTTTAACGAGGCTTCAGTAATTATGGATGACAGTCGACAGTATGAGACAGAAATATTCGAGGCTCCCACTGGCAATCATGCCACTGCGTCTTTGAGTTCTCATATCTGCGCCTTGAAATGTTTCCTACTTCCGGACGCTGACCATCCTACGATTTCTCTTCATTCGAACACGGCTTCACGGCCTAACATGAAGAGGATGGATAAAATACAATACCTCCGCGATCTACCTTCTATAACACAGCTCCATCTACTCATTCACAGCTACTTTGAGGATTTGGGCTATTTCTTTCCCTGCATTGATGAAGAAGAATTCGAGTTGCGTTTCTCGCAGATCGAAGAAATGCGGCTTCTTGAGGGAAACAATCTAGACATTCTTGTCAGGCCCTCTGACAGTACATTTGTTATGCTATTGTGCATGGTGCTTGCTATTGGCACTTATCTGGATCCGAACAGTCACAAGGATAAGTCGTGTACTTCTCCGGGATGGCGTTATCTCTTGATGGCAGAGAGTATTTATAGACGTTGTCATTCATCTATAATGCGAGACGTCGATCTGAATCTGGTTCGATATCACACTGTCAAAGCTATGTACATGATCCATATAGAGAAACTAAGCGGAGCTTACAATGCTATTGCCGTCGCAGTCCAACTGGCGTTTAGGATAGGCTTGAATGACGAGTCATCTTGGAAAGATTGCTCAGACGACGAAAAGTCTACTCGTCGGCTTCTATGGTGGACAGTATATTACATGGACCGACGTGTGGCGCAGAAATGTTGGAGGCCATATTTTATTCGTGAGAATGAAGTTGGCGTGGTTGAGCCAGAAGCATCCCATCCAAAAGAACATGACCACTCTGGCAGCGTGGAGAATATATTGGACAGTGATAAAAAGCTGTCCGGTGTTCGGTATGTCCAGGCACAAGTCAATTGGGCACGCTTATGGGCCCTTGTTTGGGATACTTTCTTTGCTGTCCGGGCAAATAATTGTGGGAGTAACACAGAAGAGGTTGGAATTATGGACGCACGAATTCTTCATGTAAGAAGGAAGCTACATCGAAGTCAGCATTGGCATACTTCGCTCCTTCAAGACTACATAACTTCGGGAGAAACTGATAGGGAGATTCGTTCTAGGCTTGTCACCTTTGTGGTACGTTCTGCTCTTTTTATCTCCTTTTCTTTTTTCAATCAGGTTTAATTTACTGATAGAAATATAACATGCCATAGAGAATCAATCTACTTCGTCTTTTGATTCGCCAGAACCCGCTACATGCTTCTGCATCAAACCCTCACTGCACCCAAATATGTGTGGAGCTGGCCAGCGAAACCATAGATGCAATATTAGCCTACATGGAGACCCGGCTGAGCCCTTTCCCTTTTGGGCTCCATGCAGTTGAGTGCGTTGTGGAGAGCGTTTGCCATCTAGCACCCCACCTTAATGGTAAGCTGACGGGTGGAGACATGCATCCAGTGTCTTCATTTTTACGCGCCATAGAATTTCTCGAACGACTGTCCAATACTCTAGGGGCGGCGCGACGGGCTTTGAAAGTGCTAGGTGATATTATTACCAAAGGGAGGCAAATGGTTTTTAACTCTGGAGAATGTTCTGGACAGAATTTGCCATCGTGTACTGGGCCAATTCAGCTGGACCTTCTAGAGCCGCTTTCCGATGATTTGATCTCTTCTGATCGATCCCAATTAAATCTACAAGGACTTAACTGGGACCCTTTGTCACGAGTCTCCGGTGTGTTTCCTCATTTGGATTGGGGATTGGCTACAGATTCTACCGTTGATGACTTTTTGCAAGACTTTGGCTATGGGTCGAGTCCTTTTGGAGTTAGCCTCTAGTGATCGAATCGAAATCCAATATTACTTTGATACGTGGAAGCTGCATTTGAAGTTCCGCCTCAATTAGTGATAAGGCAGTAGCTTTCGAATTTATGCACCGAAGGCGAGTTCGAGAAAGTTTCAACTCGAACAACTTACTCGCGGTGAGGAATGAGCAGAGAGCAAGTTTTACTAAGAGAAGCTCTGCAGAACGCCTAGTGCCACAGTCTATATTAATATGATTTCCAACAAGCTTCTTCCAAACATCGAATTAAAGGATCGGGAGAATCTCTAATCATAGAATTCCCTTGCTTAACATTCCAACCCCTTAAATTCTTCTTTGCCAATCATAAAGAAACTTCCATATCTGACCTTCTATCCACAAATAAGACTACTTTTCAATTCTCTAAAAAGCTCCCCAAAGCCTGAATAAATTTCTCGGTCTCTTCTAGCTGGGGACAATGAGAGCTAAGTCCAAATCGCACCCATTTGACTTTAGCCGAGGGCTCTTTGAAGAACGGCATCATGCACTCGTCCTGCGCCACGTCAAAGTACCCATTCATGAGAAGGATACCACCGGGAACCACCTCGACCGTCAACTTCTTCAAATCCTCCTCTACACTAAAGAACTTAAGCGAGCCACTGATATCGAAATCGCTCGCCCCGAACATGGTCATGCATACGGTAGGATCATTCCTCCAGGCCTGAAACGGCTCGACAAGTTCTTTCGGATGGGTTTCTAATCGACACGAGTGCCGTTTGTTGAATTCGTTCGTGGCTGCTTCGTACTCGGGCGTGTCTGTTTTGCCCTCCTTCTCACACTGACTCAAGATGTTCTGTATATCAGCCGGCATGGCCGCGCGCAGCTTGTTCGCCGCCTGCATCCACGCTTTGATTGAAACTGGGCTGTTGCTGATAATGAGCTTTCGCAGCCCTACCGGCTGCATTGTCGCAGTGTACAATGCTGCCAGCATTCCACCCCAGCTTTGCCCAAGGAGGTCAAACTTCTTGATACCCAGTGACTGTATGAGATTGTCGAGCTCGGCCATGAAGAGCTCTGGGGTCCACAAAGTCGCGTCACCCATGTGATCTGGGAAATGTGTGCTCTCTCCGCAGCCAATCTGGTCGTACATGACAACCGGGATGTCATAGTCGGTCAGCACAAGCGACACTGGGAGCAGGTAGCCGTGAGGTATGCCTGGCCCACCGTGTAGTGCAATGAGTGGGACTTTGCCGGATTCGAGATCGCCGTAGATTTCAAAGGCCGTCTCCCCATCGAGGTCAAGGTTGGGGATTTTGAAGGAGGCTCTACCTATTTTGGTCGGCTTTGGATACGGTCGTTCTTGGCCCGGAGGCTTAGGGTATGTTGTTGAGTCTGAGAGTGCATGAGAGATCTATCGATGAGATCTATTAGAGAGGTGATATGACAGATAGGAAAGTATGGATAGAAGCGAGGAGCTTTGATGTCCTACGGATCTATGACTGCATATATATATGTTGATACCAATAGTGGGGTGATATAGTACGTATCAGACTATCGGATCATAAAGAAGCTGATTTAAGTTTCTTGTAAGGATACAGGGGTAATCAGACGTATAGCGTGTTTGTAAAGCCTAACTGCAATAGGAAGCTGCTTCTCTCTTATACTACAACACAGATTCTGTTTTAGTTTTACGTATATATAGGGAGATTGTGCAGAAAAGTATGACTACTGGGCTTTACGGGCTACATGCAGCGTATCTAAGAAACTCAAGTAAACTTAAATTAAATTCAGAGGCGCTGGTGCTGCTGGTGGTCCATGGTGTTTAGGTCTGTGCTTGGTTGGAGAAAGTGCGAAAAATGCAAAAGAAAATGGGGTTTAAGGAGATAGAAATAGTCTGAGAAAGAGTTTGCTGGACTGATTAAAAGTGAATTATTACGTGTGAGTCAATATTCTGCGGGATCGATGGGAGAGGATTCATTCAATCCTTACTCCACTTCAATTCAAGTTTTTGTTCAGCGCACAGGAGAAGTGAATCCTTGTGTGTAGTGAATATTCTACTCATGGTTAGTAAAGTCAAGGTCGAGGGGGCAGAATCCTTACTCGTCTTCGCCCATACTCTTTTCGGTGAACATTGCAAAGATTGCTCTTGACTCTTGAGGAATGACGCTTCAGCGGAAATGAGAAGGGTCTGGTACAGGTGTGTTGTTTCGTGATTGAGGGAAAATCCGAAATCAAGACGATGTTGTCGTTGGAAGGAAGAAAGCGAGAATGGGAGCGTTTACTTCACTTTAAAAGCTAGCTTGGGGCCAGATTCCGCCCGGCCATCATCGCTGTGCTGCTATCTCGATTGAGTATGAGTGCTATGAAACAATTTCCTACCCTATATCTCTCCCTTTCGTTGGCATGGCTCGGTGATGAATTCAAGATTATACAAATGAGAAGAAGATATACTTCGGTAATGTGGCACTTGCCAGTTTCGTTCTTTTCAGAAAGAATAGGGCAATGGATAGAGAACCAATCAAATTATCATTACCACTTAATCTTTCTCCTCCCCTCATAACGACAAACACAAGACTCTCCACCTCCTGACCCACGCCTCATTCCCCATTTTTCGCAAGCCTCGCTCTCACATCCTCAATCCTCACCCTCTGCCTCCCCGCCTCAAAATTCTCCTCCCTCAACCACCTCTCCAAAACCCTTTTAACATTCTCCCACTCCTCCACCACAACCGAGAACCAAGCCGTATCCCTCCTACGCCCCTTAACAACCATATGCCTCCGAAACGTACCCTCATAGCTAAAGCCTAACCTTTTCGCCGCTTTCGCGCTCGGCAGATTCCGATCATTACATTTCCACTCCACGCGCTCGAAGCGCAGCTCCTCGAAACAAAGCTTCAGGAGTAGGAAACTGGCTTCCGTGGACGCGGCGCTGCGTTGCAGGAGCGGCGAGTACAGCACGTGGCCGATTTCGATGGTGTGGTGCGCGGGGACGATGGACATGAGTGTTGTGATGCCGACGGGGATTCCTTCTGGTGGGATGGGGGAGGAGAGGGAGAGGGAAAGGGCGGGGGGGAAGTGGGCGGGGTTGCGGGAGAGGAGGACGAAGGGGAAGAAGATGGTGCGGGTGCACATGAATTCTATGTATGTGGTGAAAGAGTCGAGGTCGAGGATTGGATCGCTGGGGAGGTAGGTCCAGAGGGCGGCGTTGGAGGGGCCGGCGAGGGAGGGGTAGAGGAGGGGGGTGTCTGATGGTTGGAGGGGCCGCAGGGTTATGTGGTGGCCGTGGAGGGTTGTGAGAGGGGAATCTATAGAAGGGGTTATAGAGGGGGTTGTTGAGACCGGATCGCCTTCTGGTTCGTCGGTAGCCATGTTTGTGAGTGAGGTTGGAGAAACGAGGAAAAAAGATTCGGAAAATGAGAGTTTATATCCTTATTGACGCGACTAAAGGAAATACGAGATTTAGACCAGCACTTGCCAATTCGTTACTCGGAGCTCTGTTATATATTCAGTAAATCCCTGCATCGATGTTGTGACTCTTAAAGCTAACTCTTCAGGTTAGAAGACGCGATAAGTGGGGGACATCATGTGAGTCACAGGGCGTGAGATTCCAAAAGGGCCCGTCTTGTAAAGTCTCAAATTTCTCTGATATATAAGAGAAGATGGTGAAGCTTCTGCAAACTCAATTCTTCTCCGTAGCCACACAACGCCACGGCGCCTGTTCACGTGACTCCAACTCCATTTTTCTGATCCATCGTACAGAGCCGCTTATGATTATGCTCAGGCTCATGAATAGGGCATATAGCCAGCAGGTGTCGTGCTCATCTTATGCCTCATAAACGCCGACTTTTCCGAAAAGTCTGCCTCTGCCTTCGCCTTCCTATCTTCTTTCTTCACCCGTAGAGGCTCAGGCCCCTGCTCCTTAACCCAATCGACATAATCGGTTTGGATGGACTCTATTTCCTTCTTCAGATGGTCCAATTGAGTTTGGTAGTCCTCAAGAATCTAAGAACATTAGCCGCATCCTCAAACATGGACTGAATACATACCTTCTTTGCCTGCTGCGTCATGCCCTCATCCAATCCAACGGGGTCCTCTGAACCACTCTTTTCTATCTCTGCCTTCAATAATTTGGCCCGCTCCTGCACTGTGAGCATTCGAGCCCATATTTCTTCCCCTCTTGCGCCAAGCCCAGGATCCATAACTCCTCTTTCCAGGGCTTGTAATTTCGTCTTCAAATCCTCTTCATCGGCTCCCAACGCGTATCCTCTATTCCTCAAGATCTGAACCTTGGTTGCCAGCGCTAAACATCTTTGCTTGAGTTGGACATGCCTCCTCCTCGCCTCCATAGCCCTGATACTTGTCTTCGTATCATGATTTGACAGCATCAACGATAAAGAGTTGTTGATCTCGTGAAGACGAGCGTTGTAATGTGCGAGGTTCCTTTGCTGAAGTTCGATTCTCTTTCCTAATTGCTCGAATCCAACACACAGAACTGGGATGAATCCAGGACCGGGTTTCTTTGACAGGGCCTCATCCCACGCTTTCGGGTCTTCAGTCGGCCCAGGCTTGTAAAATGGCGCCATATTTTCATCCACTTTGTTGTAAAAGTAATGTTGGAATACGCAGTTCGGGTTGCCAATATCCCATTTTTGTAGGACAGTTGCAATTTGCTCGGGAACGCTCTTTTCACCTATTAAGTCCTAATTAGCATCCAAAATACACTAAGATTCAAGGAGACCTACGAGGGTTCACTCCGCTGTTTGGCTGCCATAATGATCCACCAAGTTGACTTTGCCCTAATTGAGGTTGCTGTTGCTGTGTCGATGAAGAGAAAATCCCCGGCCGTTGCTGCTGGTTTTGACTCTGTCCCAGGCCACTAAATAACCCTCCGCTCTGTTGCTGGTTCTGCTGTGTACTCTGGCCGAACCCCCCGAATAAGCTACTAGCTTGCTGCTGCTGTGGTTGCTGTTGAGTCTGCTGCGTACTCTGACCCAAACTTCCGAACAGCCCCCCAGCTTGTTGCGGTTGCTGTTGGGTGCTCTGACCAAAGAGCCCCCCGGTCTGCTGCTGAGGTTGAGGTTTATTTAAACCGCTGAACAAGCCGCCAGTTTGCGCTGGTTGGGTTGGCTGTGCACTTTGGCCGAATAGACCCCCGGTTTGTTGAGGCTGATTTTGCTGTGTGCTCTGCCCAAACATACCACCAGTTTGCTGTGGTTGACTCTGCTGCGTGTTTTGTCCAAACAACCCTCCTCCAGTCTGCGTGCTTGACCCAAACAATCCTCCTCCGCCCGTCTGGCCTGTCGTCGATCCAAATATAGACATTAAGGTATGGTGCAGCAAAAAGGCCGCAAGGAGTGTGTGATTCGATGTGAGAGATTCGTGGAGCAGGAATATCGCTGTATGCAAATCGCGAATTCGAGAGCGCGTTCGAAGGCGGAAGAAGTGAATGGGTATGATTATTTATGCGAGGAAGCGAGGGTTGAAAAAAATAAGACTCGGGATGGTGATCGCAAGAAGCTGAAGATGCAGGAGGGGGAAATACTGCTCTTACAAGCTTTGGAGTCGCGCAATGGGAATGCAGCGTACTGTACGGGCAAAAGTCGGAATGCCTCGTTGACTTTCTTTTGTTGTCGCGAAGCTGAGCTTCTTGAAGCGGCGCGATGCGAGCGAGCCTCAATCCCGTCGCTTGGCCGCCCAATCAGTCCCCACGTTCCTTGTGACCTCGAACCTCACTCACTTCAAGCTGCCGACAACCTTAAAGCTATCAATTGACTCCACCACGAACCTTTGAACCTGCCAGGAGAGCTTTCAAGATGTCCGGACGACAGGCAAGGTCAGTACTATCTCTTTAATCTACACTATTTCTGCAAGCAAATGCTGATTGATTACTGCAATAGGTTCTCTCAAACCACTCTGATCGATACAGCTCCTTTACCAGCGAGCATCCCACCGGTCGAGGAGGTCGGAAGCAGTTCTGCGCCTCTGCTGTCGGCGAGTTTCTTTATTGGCGCGAGATGCAAGGCGTATAATGATGATTTTATGCAATGCAAGACAGAGAAGCCGGGGACAGCGGAGATGGATTGTTTGAAGGAGGGGAGACGGGTTACGAGATGTGCGAAGAGCGTGTAAGTCCTACCCGGAAGGAATAAATCTACGATATCGCGTGGGTGGGAGTGGATCGCATAGAAGAAGATACGGCAGTGAGAGGCTAACCGCTCCAACGGTTGCTGGACATTCGGAGAGGCACTTTTGGAAGCTCGGAAGATCTAATGCTAACATTTCAATGCTCTACAGTCTAGACGACGTGAACAAGCACTGCCTCGTCGAATTCCGCAAACACTGGACCTGCCTGGACAACAACAACCAGCAGCTCTGGCAATGCCGACCAGTTGAATGGAAGCTCAACAAATGCGTCTTTGATAACCTGGTTAGACCTTTCCTCTTACTCCTACAGCATTCCACCTGCTAATTTAGTACTTGTAACAGAAACTCGAGAAGACCATCCCCGGCGCACCAGCGAATGAAACCCCTGTACACCTCCGAGAACGCCAACTCTACTCGCACCACGGACCTTGAGATACTCGGAGTTGAGAATGGGCTACTTTGCGGGGTTGTATGTACATAGTATTATGGAAGAATGGACTTTCACGCACCAAATTACTCTGTTTTGTTTTGTCAATTAAAACTTTCATCCAAGAGCCGGCTGAGAAAGCCGCTATTTTTATAACGGGCTTGGAGTATGCAGCAAGCCAATCCTCAAGTGAGAGTACTTATACAGAGACCAGTTTGAGTGTGCTTGCAACATTCGCTCTTGTTACTGTACCAATTCATTTGGGGTCCTTTTGCATAGCTCGTCGCAGTGTTAATTACTCTCGATGAATGTATGATGCTAGCCTAGTGGCCTTGTATTAACGCCATGGTTGAACATCTCTGGTCTTATTTTGGTAACGAGCTCCAATACGAGTTCCTCAATTTGAGTCTGTCAATAATAACGTCTCAGGTGTAAAGACATAAGTGTGGTTGATGTGGCGTTGAGAATCTTCGCATCTCTTTGACAATAGCCACGCTATGCCACCGTCTCACAGAATACGGCTTTTCAGGATCGCACTTATTTTTTCTTCAAAAAGACTTACCTTTTTCTTCATTGTTTCTTTCACACGCCAGTAATGAATCTGCTTCGTTCCCATCCATGCCCAAGAAAAGAAATACGCTCCAAGTAGTCTCGCGATCCTCCAACGATAGTTATTAGATTTTGTTTTATCCTCAAAAAGCGCGCACACTGACGGCTCCTGCTCCTCATCCATCACACCCGCATTCCCCATCATCGTGAAGCCCGCAGAACCGGCAGACATGAACAGCCGTATCTAGGTACGTTGCGGAGCTAATATACTAGACCTTGAAGCTCAGCGCCTGGCTTCCTCGACACCGCGCGATCATCCTCCACACCTTCACGACGCTTCCCCTGCACGGGACCTGCAAACTAGATTGGGGTGATGAGGTGAGGGATTATAGTAGGTTTAGGCTATAGGTATGTATAAGGGGTGATTGGAATGGGATGGGTATTGAGGTACAGTACATGCGCGTTTCGGTTTTGTTTTTTCTTTGTGCGGAAAGTGGTTGAGAGAGGTGAAGAAGAGCAGGGTATTCGGGTTGTAGGGAGGATGCTAATTGTCTACTCCAGAGTATTATACTATGATTGATAAGTGACGAATAATCAGACAAGGGACCAGGTAAAATAAACGGAAAAAGCTATCACGTTGAAACACATAAGTCAACTTTGAAATTATCCAGGCTGTTGTACATTAAATTTACGCAAGCTCACTCACTCACTCACAAGACAGTCGAGCCAATTAGGTGCTCACATCTCATTTCAATTTTTCCTCTATAGTCTAAAAACAGAATCACAAGA
Source organism: Lachnellula cervina (assembly GCA_007825325.1). NCBI lineage: Eukaryota > Fungi > Ascomycota > Leotiomycetes > Helotiales > Lachnaceae > Lachnellula > Lachnellula cervina. The sequence continues at coordinate 10,173 of QGMG01000514.1, read as the reverse complement.
GCTGTGGCAGTTGAAGCCATGTTCCCATATCTAGAAGAAAACGCCATGCCAACACCTCGCAGCGCTTGCTTAATGTTGAAATTAAATTCAGATACCCGCCAGTTATACCGTACGCCCTTACAATATGTTATTTACGTAGGGTTAGGGGCCGAAGCGCCCGTGATTCCATCTTCGGTCTCATCGACCGGTTCGACAGGACCGCAGGTACAGAAGAGGTTCATGTCGCCGTATGCTGGGGATATGTTAGATCGGGTAGAAGAGAATTTATGGGGGAATGGGGAACATACCGTCGTCCAAACGAGTAACACTCGGCCAAAACTTCTTCTCCTTCAACCAGCTCAACGGGTACGCAGCCTGCTCTCTTGTATACGGCCTCGCCCACTCGCTAGTCAATAGATCCTTCATCGAATGGGGCGCCATCTTCAATACATTGCCATCCCTGGGCACTTTGCCCTCTTCCACGGCTTGAATCTCCTTCCTGATGGAAATCAAAGCGTCAATGAAGCGATCGAGCTCTTCCTTGCTTTCAGACTCCGTGGGCTCGATCATAAGCGTGTTGGCAACGGGCCAGCTCATGGTCGGGGCGTGGAATCCGTAATCTTGCAGACGTTTTGCGACGTCGATGGCTTCAATGCCGGCGGTTTCTTTGAATCCACGGACGTCAAGAATGAATTCGTGGGCGCAGCGGGAGGAGGAGTTGGTGTACAGAATAGGGTAGTGGGGGCGCAGGCGGGACATGATGTAGTTGGCGTTGAGGAGGGTGATTTTGGTGGCGTGGGTTAGGCCTCGTCCACCCATCATCTTAATGTAGGCCCAGCTGATAGGCAGGATGCTCGCACTTCCCCAAGGAGCTGCACTAACAGGTGCAATGGCCTTCTCACCACCAGTTTGAACCAAAGGGTGGCCCGGAAGGAAAGGGGCCAAGTGAGACTTGACACCGATCGGACCAACTCCTGGACCTCCGCCACCATGAGGAATACAGAAAGTCTTGTGGAGGTTGAGATGGCAAACATCAGCACCAATTTCTCCAGGAGAGCACAAACCAATCTGAGCGTTCATGTTCGCGCCATCCATGTACACTTGGCCGCCATGCTGATGAACCACATCACACACTTCCTTGATCTGGGGCTCGAAGACGCCGAAAGTGCTAGGGTATGTGATCATGATTGCACCCAGTTCCTCGCTATACTTCTGACACTTTGCCTTCAAATCCGCCATATCAAGATTGCCGGACTTAGTGTCGCACTTGACAGTGACAACACGCATTCCAGCCATGGCAGCAGAAGCAGGGTTTGTGCCGTGAGCGGAAACGGGGATCAAACAAATATCACGCTTCTTTCCTGGCTGTTGTTCCTGATACTTTCGAATAACTCGAAGGCCAGTGAACTCGCCTTGTGCTCCAGAATTAGGCTGGAGTGATACAGCATCAAAGCCAGTTATTTTGGCTAAATCAACTTCCAGTTCATCGATCATGATCTTGTAGCCTTTAGCCTGGTCGACAGGGGCAAATGGATGGATTGAGGCGAACTCTGGCCATGTGATGGGTGCCATCTCAGTCGTAGCGTTAAGCTTCATCGTGCAAGATCCCAAGGGTATCATGGAGTGAGTAAGAGATAAATCTTTCGATTGGAGATGATGGATATATCGAAGTAGTTCGGTCTCTGAATGGTGCGTGTTGAAAACTGGGTGAGTGAGATAATCAGACGTTCTCTTGAATGCTGCTGGGATCGAAATAGCTCCATTATCAGGTAATGATTCAATGACCTGGTCGATCTTGACATCTTTCACGGATGCCGATGGCTCGAATATGGCCAGGATTTCCACGAGATCCTTGTAGTCCACCGTCTCGTCGACGGTGATACCCACCCGGCTATCGTCAAACTTCCGTAGATTGATACCAAAAGAGTTTATGGCGAACTCCAGCACGTCGTCGACCTTTCCTTGACCTACATTGACAACAACAGTGTCAAACAGAACTCTACCATCCTCCCCCTTTCCTCTAGATCCAGTCTCGAAGCCCATAGCCTTTACACCGGCCTCGATGATTCTGGCTCCTTGAATGGCTCTTTCAGCAATCTGCTTCAGTCCTTGCGGGCCGTGATAAACTGCATAAAAAGCGCTCATATTGGCCAACAGTGCTTGTGCTGTACAAACATTGCTAGTAGCCTTCTCTCGTCTGATATGCTGCTCTCTAGTTTGCAGGGCCAACCTCATCGCCCTATCTCCTGATCTGTCCTTGGATACTCCAATCAACCGTCCGGGGATCTTTCGCTTGTATTTATCGCTAACAGCGAAGAAAGCTGCGTGAGGGCCACCATAACCAAATGGTACACCAAATCGCTGAGCATTCCCAAATGCAATGTCAGCACCAAACTCTCCGGGGGGAGTCAGAACTGTCAAAGCAAGAAGATCTGTCGCAACGCTGAAAGTTGCTCCTTGCTCGTGAATCAAATCCCCCAGAGCCTTAAAATCTTCAACCCCTCCCTCGGTATCTGGATACTGGACAAGAACTCCAACGAGATCTTTGCCAAGCTCCTTTATACGCTTGCCCTCATCTGCAAGCACATCTCCTATCTCGATGTTGATACCAAATCCATCTGCTCGACTCTGCAGGACAGCTTTCGTCTGCGGGTGTACCAAATGACTGACGAAAAATGTCTTGTCCTTGCTCTTCTGTCTCGAGGTCGGAAGAGCATTCAGAGACAAAGTCATGGCTTCCGCGGCAGCAGTTCCTTCGTCTAGAAGCGAAGCATTCGAAATTGGGAGAGCGGTGAGGTCGGAGACGAGTGTTTGGTAGTTCAATAAAGACTCCAATCGTCCCTGACTGATCTCTGGCTGGTACGGAGTATAACTCGTGTACCATCCTGGCCCTTCCAGAACATTTCTCTTTATGACTTCGGGCACTCTTGTTCCTGCGTATCCACAGCCAATATAACTCCGCATAATCGTGTTGTTCCCCGCAATTGATCGAAGTCTTGCTAGCAATTGTGATTCCGTGAAGCCCTCCTCTCCACCAGCTTGCGCGGCGTCGATCTCAAGGTCCGCAGAGGACAGAATATCTCCTGGAAGAACTTGCTTGATGAACTCATCCAAGCTCTTGACTGGAGGATCCAGGGCTTTAAGCATCTGCTCAGTGGATTCTGCATCGGGACCGATATGTCGGCGTGGGAAGGTATCGAGAGGGAGATAGGCTCCACGGGAGGCTGGAGCTGTGGGCAAGCTGTTCGTCTCATCGCTGGCAGAGCTGGTATAAAATGTACGTCTGCCAATGGGTATAGGCATAGACCCGGCAAGATGGCGTGACGGTTGTCGACAAGACCATGGCTGTGTGATTCGGAGGGTACTTCTGGGTATTGAAGCTCTACTTTGGCTTGTTGCTATCCTGAGCTGGGCTCTAAGAGCCAAACTCGACATTGCCATGGTTTGGAGAGGTTGAAGCTTAGATTTGGAGCCAAAAGTCGGTGAAACAGTATGTATCTGGGGGTGGCGGGGTCAACGCGGGAGATTTAGGAACAGGCGACTGATTTCAGCAATCGTGCATTGTTGCAATTGAGAATAATAGAACTTTGTAAATGTGAATGGTTTTAGTGTAAGAAGCACCACAGAGGATGTGTAGGGGAGAAAATAATAAGAGAATTTAAAGGATGATGGAAGATGGAAGATGGAAGATGGGAGCTCTTTCACTCAGAGTGGGCTGTGAAATAAATTATCCAAAAGGTCCTAAAATCGGAGCTTCGACGAGTAGCGCCGTGGCACAAGCAAGCCCAGAGCCAGAGCTAGAGCTACCTAATAAAAGGTCCGCAAAAAGAGTCTTGGGGCTTATCAGGTCGGGTACAGATGCAGATGCAGATGTCAAAATTATTTAGGTCAGATCTTTAAAGAAACCCGAGACAACACAACCCGAACTACTCCTTTCCATCACCACCACCGCAAACATGTTTGGAGGACGTGAGTGATCCTCATATCGTCATGCATACTTTACTAACACGGCTGCAGCACCACCACAACTCAGCGCCGCAGAGATCAGGGCCCAGGAGGACGAGGCAAACCTCACGATACAAAAGGTTATTGTTGGAGCGGTACTGCTGTACTTGTGTAAGTCTCGCACTGCATGCTCTATTCTCCGGGGGATGTATATCTGACAGGTCACAATACAGCTCCGTTCGCGATCGATGCTGTCAAGAAGCTTGTGTAAATTGAAGGATATACCATACGGGGATCAGAGACAGACGGGACGTGTACAAGACGGAATGTGTATAATACGGGATTTGCGATGTACAGATGGGCACATAGACCGCATACTGCATTCTAGGAATCGGGTGGGCCGTTTGTATACATGAACTGTACTCTTATGTATAATGCAGAGAAATCAGAACTTTTCTACGGGATAGGCAAGGCCTTCAATCGATTTGACCATGCCGCCATGCCGTACAAGTGGCGCTTGTTTAGTACATGCGATGTCGAGTATCAGTTTTATGATGGCCTTTTGCGGCAAAGCATCTCTCATTCCATCCAGTCAAGTCTATTTGCAGCAGATCGCTGTTGTTTCTGTTGATACCCAGGCGCAGTTCGAGCTGCTGGAATTTACTGTCCGTTTGTTCACTCAAGGTCTTGACACTATGTTACTGCACCTGCTCCGACTTGTTCAATATCAGGATGGCATTAGGTACTTCAGTCTTTGAATTTGATATCAAGAGTTGTCTGTTGCATAAGAGAGCCAACAGGTCCGGGTAGTCGGGGCCTTGGAAAATCAAAAGAGTGCAACAGGTTCCCCATCTCGCTCAAAGCACTGCTTAATGCTACCTAAGGTAGCTTAAGCTTAAATATACTGATGATGTACTTGTCCTTGTCATTTCAAAACTCGCCTTTGCGGACTTCACGCCGCTTCATTCGCCCCTTTAGGACCCGATCACGTGATCGGTCCGCATGTCTCAGCGTGGCGTATTGGCCCAGAGGACTGTATAGATATGTCCCTTAATATGAAATAGTATATCAGACAATCCCGACATTTGGAGCGCTGCCTATCTTGAAAACGAGTTGCAGGGTTGCAGGGGCGCCTTTCAACTGAGCATGTCGGGATGATGCACTGATGTATGAATTTCGAACGACCCATCTTCATTCACTCGTCTCACTCATTCACTGAAAACTTGCCTTCTCCTCAGGCTTATTCTTGCAATGCCCGCTTCTCTATCTCAGTTGCTCAGGTCTCAAATGCTTTCGTTTCTCTTGATATTTTTGTCAGCATTGAACAGCAGCGACTGTTCCTTCTCTACCACGATATTCACTCTATGCTTACAAGGCTGATTTTTCATTGTCTACCACGGTATTCACTCGATTCTTACAAGACTAGCTTTGCAACCCTCCTCGCTTCTAGTTTCAACTACCTTTGGTTCTTGGAGTCCCAACCAGACCTTAAACACTTTAGGCCATCAACCATCGCCATTATTCTTATGGGTTCATTCATTACAACATCTCATCGTCTCAGAGCCATTTTAGATGCTTGGACGCCTACACAAGTCGATTCACCATTTCTCGCACTTCAGCTCGCCTAGCTCGCTACAAAAGCTCCCTCCTCTCATCTTTGACACAACTTCCAGCTTCGACACAACTTCCATCTTGCAAACACCTTCACAAAGCTCCCTCCCCCCAACATAACCCAAGACAACAGCGCGGCGCTCTGAATCTTAATAATTGTAAGTTCCTCCTTCATTTTCATTTGATCTATTAATTTACCTCATCATCACTCATCTTCTTCTCCTCTTCCTCATCTTCTACCTCATTCCCAACGCACAGCAATCATGCACTCCATCTTTCCATCGTCTTGAACTTTGAACAGCCTCTTCTCGAGCTTTGCCTCTACTTGAGCTTTCCCAAACAACAAAGCTCTAGGGCCCCTCATCCTCGGCCCTAGAGACCCTGTCACCTTCAAAGGACAACTTTACTTTTTCACCTTACCTGTATTCAACCTTGCATATTCACTTTCCTGCTTCTGATTTTTCCGCTGAACCTGCGACTTTCAGACGCCTCACCTTCTTGCCATCTGCTAATCTCTCAACCTCAGCCTCGAGAAAGCCCCCAAAACATCAACGAAGGACGAATTCTGCTGGGAATAATACCATGGCAGGACCTCCAGTCAAGAAGAAGCCAAAGCCTGTTCTAGCAACCTCAGTCAAGCCCAGATCTTCACTTGGCTCTTTCCCATCATCTTCGTCGCCGGCGCTTAAGCAAGAGCGTGGTTCTTCCTCCGAAAACGAAGATCCACCAGACGAAATTCACAAGTCACCTTTCGTTAATGCGATATGGAAAAGCGATAAAGCTTCGAATCGTGCCAAGGCGGTTCAGGTTAAGGAGCAGGCAGTTCAAAAAGGCCTTGCAGCATTGGATAAGTTTATTGTAACTATGCGTTTGCACTTGGCCACAAACCCATCTGCTCAAGGACGCATTGATAAAATCCGTAAGCTCACCCCACTTCCTGTAACATTTCTGCTTCCGTTCCGGCAAGGCTCCCACTCGCTGGCTAGAGTACTAATATTGCATAGTAACAATCAAGAAGAGGAAGAGAAGCCTCGAAGTCTATGTTGGTTTCCTTGGCTCCACGGGCAGTGGAAAAACGACCATCGTAAATGCTCTTCTTGGAATGAAAGATCTTTTACCATCTATGACAGGTCGAGCATGCACTGCTGTTGTTGTGGAGGTCTCGAAAAATGAGGTTGACGATGCAGCTTCAAAATTCCGAGCCAGAATATTTTTCATGACAAAGGAAGAATGGAAAGCGGAGCTCGAACAACTTTTTCTTGACCTACAACCCGAATCAGCCGCTATGGATAACGATGATGATGAGGCCGATCCCGACGAGCGGAATGATCGTATCAACCAAGCATTTGGCAGGGTCAAGGCTGTTTATCCACATATTAAAGACATGGATGGACTAAAGGCAACATCTGCTGCAGCATTGCTTGAACATCCATCTGTTAGCAAATTGCTTAGCTTTCCTGTGGAGATCGCACATGCATCTAAGACCGAATTCTCTAAGGCACTCAAAGTCTACGTTGACAGTGGAAAGTCCAACAGTAAAGCTACCGCGCTATGGCCACTAGTCAAGCTTGTGAAAGTTTTCGTAAAGGCCCCGATACTAGACACCGGCATCACGCTTGTTGACTTGCCCGGCAGCTCAGACTCCAATTCTGCTAGATCGGCAGTTGCGGCTGCTTACTACAAGAAGCTAACCATCACTTGTATTGTAGCAAATGCTATCCGAGGCATCGATGAGAAGAATGTTTGTTTGCTCTTTCAACATGGATATATGATGCTGACCATTGTTAATAGGCTCACGATCTACTAGAGAAGATGACAAAACGCAATTTGCAACTCGATGGGCTTTATAATCAAGAGTCGCTCTGCTTCATTCTCTCACAGACTGACCGAGATTTCGATAAAACTTCCAAAAACGGGGGATACATCGAAGATCATTCAGAACTGCAGGATGTATGCTTTGATGACGTCCAACAGGTTTCAGCCGACAGGAAGAAGACAGTTGATCTCGAGCGCCAGGCCGAAAAGTTAACCGCAAGCATCGCGAAAGGCAAAAGGTCTGCTAGAGGATTGTTGGACGAGATTGAAGACATCATCAATCCTGTAGAAGACGGTCAAAAGCGCAAGCGTAAGCGGCCCGCAGCTGAAACCCGTAAGTTTTTCTGCATACCTTTAATATGGTCGGGTACTGATTCAAGCGTCTAGTTCCTCAGCTTAAACAGACACCCAGACGGTCATCAGTGAAGTCGAAATTAGCAAGTCTAGAAAAGAAGTTAGCCGACGTAAAGGAAGCCACACAAACCGAGGAATCCCAAGTATTATCCCTGGGAAGAAGAAAAGCCAACATTGAGATAGCTTTGTGGCACGCACGAAGTAGAGTTGCATCTCATTGCATCAAGTATCGGAACGCCCTTTCAGCGGAAGCTATTAGGCAAGACTTTAATAATTCTCTTCTAGAGATGCGCCGTAAACCAAAAGATAACTTGCAGATCTTTTGTGTTTCTGCTTTTTTATTCTCGGCTTATCAAGTACAATCTAAAAAGGTTCTGGGCTTTGCAACAGTTCAAGATACCGAAATTCCATCATTGAGAGATTGGTTAATCGGAACGACTCTTGATACTCGGGCCAAATATGCGTTAGCATTTCTGGCAGATGTTGAGAACTTTGTAGCCTGGATTCAGCCTTGGATCAATGGCTCTTATGGAGACACAAAGATGAGAGCAGAGACGAGAGAGCGTTGGGAGCCAGATTTCAATGGAAAGGTGCTTGAGCTTCAACAGGTATGTTTTCTAGTTAAAATTAATTCCTTTGAATAGATATTATCATGGCATCTAACTGTGTCCCTTAGGGCTTTTCTCAGCTCAGTCTTAGCACTGCAACCAAAATAAAGAACCACGTGCAGACCAATATTTATTCCAAAGTGCCCGGCGCAGAAAAGATAGCCGCCGCAAAAGCTCCAGAAATTGCCAAGAAATGGGGTAAGCTCCGTTGGAATACTCACAAAACGGTCAACCATCACAGAGGTACTTGGACCAATTCAAAAGGTGACGAGCATCACTGGAATGATGACATGTAAGTTCGACTGCCTATCTTCATTAATATAGCTCTAACAAAGCTTAGAGTTTATGACGTGACGACCGTGTTGCTTCCCGCCTGGACTTCCACTTTCACCGATGATATTCCTAGCGAGCTAGCTTTGTACATTGAAGACAGCGCTACTCTCATCTCGAATTTCGCGGAGAGTGTCGAAGAAAATCTGTTTGGAGCTGAAGTTTATGACGCTCTTCAGGTCCTTCAAGATCATATTTCCCGGACTAAAGTCCTATTGCGCCATCAAACCGAGTCTGCCTTTGAAAAAATTCAAAGGCCAATGCGGTGTACACATTACCTTGCAGCTCCGGCCGTCGCAGGATTTCTGGAGCCCATGTACGCTAAATGCGCCTCGGAGGGCGGTAGGTTTACCTTCCTCTGCCTCGTACCATCTTTAAACTAATTATCTCGCAGGCAAAGGACATTTCAAACGCAACAGGGCAACCCACAAGTCTCAGATGAAGGATAGTAGTAAGCAAATGCACCAAGCAAGTAACAAAGCCGTCAAAACTGCGCTGGATGAGTTCCTCAACACCATTCCTGCTGCGCTAGTCAGGGCATCGAACGCAGTGATTAAAGAGATCAAGGGAGAGGTGAAGCTGTTCTTTGAACAGAACACTTCTAACGGCATCCGCAACAAGACCCGAAAAGTCATATCAAACACTAAAATACGTCTCCGAGATGATCTTTCATCTAACATCAATGATCTTGCAAAATCGTGGGAATCTAACAACCAAGCCCAAACACAGTATCAGAATGAAGACTCCGAAGATGAGCTCTTCGATGATGATCGTTTCTTCGACCTAGATAAACTTCAGAAAGGAGTTGATGAAGAAGACTACGAATATAGTAGCGCCGAAGATGACTAGCTCTTTCACCACATACCAGCCTGCTGCTCTTCCTGGTCCTCTGCCAGTTCTGCTGTCTCCTGGTCATGAAGTAACATCGAATACGAAGCACGACTACCTCTCCCCTTTGCAGATTCGGCGCAATAGAAAGTCTAATCGTTATTAGACTAGACACTCGCCAACATTCTTTCGGTCACACGAAACTTTGCTACCTATGGCTACTCCTATGCATAGATCATCGGGCATCTCTTCAGAACGCCACCTTGCTGGCAATCTTGCAAATACACCCACACTTCCAACCCCCTAGTACACTATAATATTATATTCTTATGCACGTTTTCCTTCACATGGTCCGTTTACTGATTCCCCCAACATAGCAAGATTTCATTCACATGTCCGTTGTTAAACCCCCCTCTGCAATTTCTCCCTGTTCTTCATTTGAGGGATGAATAGGGCAAACACATAGTCGTTACAGATATCAATAAAATGATTTAAACCTAGCCTTCGTGTTTATGCAAATTTCTCCATGTGACTTGACCTTACTCTTACTACCTTTCAAGAATACAGGTCCCCTTCTCCTCTATTAGACTCGGATGTTGGACGCACTTGCTATTTTTAACATTTCTGCCGCGCTCTTCGCTTATTTATCAGGAAAGACCCCATTTCACCCTTCCTCCCTTCTCGCTTTTCATTCACCAACAAC
>QGMG01000513.1:0-25798 GCA_007825325.1 Lachnellula cervina | reverse complement strand
TACTCCGTACTCTAATGTTCATCGTCTATCCATCATGAAAGTGGTGGTGGTGGTGGTGACGGCGACGATGATGACTTAGCATGTTGTTGCTTACATTATTATTGCTGGTTCGTTTCTTCATACCCCAAACTCCACCAGCTCCCTCCTATCTCCGCGCAGTAATCTGGTGGTGGCGCAGGGGAAGCTAAAAGCGGAAAACCAATGCTCAGCCCCTTTCCTTTTCCGTCTGATATAGGCGTCTTGGCACGCTAAACATTCTCGCTAAAGCCCCCTGCCCCGTTTTTCGTCAGACCTGCCTTCCTCTTCCTTCATAAACCCCTCTCTCGCCCTGGAAATGCAACACCATCTCGCATTTCTTTTTACGAAGAACCTTACTTGGGTATATTTTACGTGCACAATTCTCCTGCAGTATTGGTCTCGTAATGTTCGATCCAAACAAATTTATCTTTGTTATCTCCAAAATCCATACACCAGATAGATATGAGTACAAGCCAATCGTTTTTAATTCATCGCAAAACAAAAAGTTACAGTGCCCGCCGGTGACGCCGGAGTGTTAATTCGCCGGCAATTTCATATTTAATGCGTTCTGCTTGACCGCAAATCCTTCACCGGAAAGTCCGAACAGGCCGAAGGCAATTGTGCCTTTCGGGGTTTGGCCGCTTGTATCTATAGGTATCTTCTTGTCTTACTCTTATTATGTTTTAATTGCGGAGTATTAGTGTTATGTTTGATCCTATTACTTGGCTAGACTTTATACTAGCTTATAAGTTTATAGGCTTAAAGTCATAAAAATCGACCGAGTGCCTATAAAGTCATAAGAATTTCTTAGGGTTTTTTAATTCAAGTCAACTTTTGCTAAATCTAAGTGTTAAATCTAAGTTTCCGGTCTCGCATTCTAAGTATAGGTTCTATTCCGAGTTATAGTAAGTACGCTACTAGCATTGCTACCTTGCTGCACACCTGGCTAGCACGTGGTATCAACTCACATGACTATAAAGTCTTGAGCAGGTCCCTAAATATATGTTCATTTTTCTTTGCATCACATGGGCTGGTGGGGGGTATACTCAGTTTTTCATCTAGCTACAGCGGCAGCATATAGGTCCCTATATAGCAAGTGCCTATGGTTAACTTACTGTAGCTTTATGCTCGTAGTTATTAATATCTACAAAATCGCCTTCTTCTTCCACACTCCCTGCATCTAGCGCATCTAGCGCATCTTCGATGTCCAGGTGAGGACGTGCCGTGCTTCTCGCTCGGGGTGCGAATAGGTGCATCGCTCGAATGGTAGAGGTCTAGGGAAGCTATAGTGATAGTGAGGTTATAGAAGGATAAAGCCTCTCCGGGGCGGGGAAGGGGGCTATTAAGATAGTAGCTACACTGCTAGTAAGCACGATAAGATCGTTATCTATCTTGAGAATGCGAGATCGGAAGACTTATTTTTAGATTTAACACTTAGATTTAATAAAAAATGACTTAGATTTAACCCAATGTCTTTTATACTCTTGGAGAGGCAGCAAGGGTTTTTTAAGCTTTTGCACGTGCATAGAAATCGCTCACGTGTAGGGCTTGCCTCATCTGGAGTAGACCCTATCTCAGTACGCGCCGCTTTCGCGTTTCTTAATAATCACCTCCTCCAATCCAACCCTAAATAAAAGAAGTTTACCAACCCAATTGGAACTTTCCCGTCTCTGCTCAATCACACCCTGACAAGGCTGACATTGGCGGACACGCTATCGAGTCCACTTGATCTTGCGTCCTCGTGTGTGAACCGCGACACAGAAACCGCCTTGGCTTTATAATTTCAAATCTTTTGTCGCGCTTGCACAAGAACAGGAGGAATTGTCCTCAGATGTTCATTAAATCATAGTGAGTATAGCGTGACTAAAAGACCAACAAGTCTCTAATGCATTTATAGATGAAGCGATGGATCTCGATGACTATACCTCGGAAGTCCTCATTAAGCGAGTCAGCTGGCGCCCACGCTACATCCTGAACTCGATGGTGACTATTCGCGATGCCATACAACCGGTTTTTGTTCCAAGAATAACTAACTCTTCTAACATCGGTCTACTCACCACCTTGCCCCCTGAGCTGAGCTTCTACATCTCGTCTTCGAATTACTCGACTTCCGGAGCCTATCACGCTTTGCACGCGTTTGTCACCAAGGAAAAGCCACCGTTGAGTCACTGCCGGCGTAACGAGACTTGATCAAGCACGCCTTTACAGCTTTGGTCGTGCTTGGCCGGACGGAACTGATCGCTTTCCACTCCGCTGCTTCTATTCATGCAGCATTTCTCTCCGAGAAATGCGTAGCCTGCGAACAGTTTGGACCTTTCCTATTTCTCCCCACCTCCGAGAGGTGCTGTTATGAATGCCTCCGTAGAGACCGATCGCTTCGTGTCATAACAAGTGGAATGGCTAAAAAATGTTTCGGAATTATGCCAAAAGACCTTCGCCGAATACCGTCTATGCTTAGTATTCCAGGAACCTATTCAGTTGGTCATACAATCACATACAAAAGGCGAACCAGACTTTTTAATTTGAAGCAGTCGCAGGCGCTAGGTGTTGCTCAACACGGATCCGCAGCAGCGATAGAGCGTTTCGTTGCGTCACAGAATGCTGGAAACTTACAACAAACGAGATGCACGATATCCGACGGCTTACTGACCACCTCGCCATACCACAGAAACGGTCGGCTTGGACCGACCGTTTCTGTGGTATGGCATCTACTGGATTTCCGGCCCTGCAGCTGAACAGTGTCGTGGAAAAAGGCGTCTGGTGTTTGGGATGTCGAGCCAACTTTTTAAACTACCAGAGAACCAGAATTCTAGATCCAGAAACTCGGCTGCTCGTCTCAGGCGCCGATCCGTTGTTGCCTTTACTTGATTTAGAGCATCGAGCAAGATCAAAGTCTACTTTCGTCGAATATGTAAGTGTTTGCAAGGGCGTAAAGGATTTGCTTCGAGGACTGGAGCCTAGTGTTCAAGCAAGCAAGGACTTTTTGTGATATACGTGTAAGAAATCCCAAACAATGATGCTTTCTCTATGTCAATTTAATAACTCAGCAAATGACTGGAGGATACAGGTCGCTAATATATCTCTCCAAATACGTGACTGAAAAGAAGTGGCTGAAAGCAATACAACGTTTCGAGATACACGTGGACATCCATTGGACTCAGACTGGAACATGGTCGCCCAGATGCGATCAAATAGTAAGCCGAGCCTTCACCAGTTGGGTTGACGCCCAACAAATCGTGTTGTAGCCTTGCCCTCGTTCGGCATACCGTACTATCTTACCTCCAAGGTATTTTTTCGCTGCCTCTCGCTTAAGGCTATTCGTAACAACCTATTGGGTGCTTTAGCTTTTATGGAGAATGCTAGAATAGCATGTCCTTAGGTAAATCACTCCACTCTAGCTATTTGAACTAATCGGAGTGTTAGTATTAAGCGAAATAAAGCAAAAAAATGCCTTAGAGGTAAGATAGTATAGTATATGTGTTTGGAGCAGTAATTTCTAGAAACAACCTCATTGCTATTAGTGCGATCGCATTGCAGTATCGTCTGGGCGTCGTACTTTTCATCACACTGTTTGAATTCGCCTTTCGTTTCTGCACCCACACAATGGTGCGCGCGCATACTTAAGCAATAAGTCCGCGCTACAGGATTTTGATTCTCCGCAAGCTCCAATTGTCGGCGGTTCCCCCTAGCTTCTTCAACCCTCAAACTTTAGCTCTCGCGCGCGTCAGAAGTTACTGTATAAGCGCTGGATTACGTTACTGCGAACGCTCGGGACAATATATAACCCCTTCGGAGAATATATATGGCACATAGATACTACTGTAACTACCTACTCCGTAAACAGACAAAATAAATCCGCAGGACGGAATCTCGTACCGTCCACAAATCGGAAAATTGAGGTTGGTTAGTGAAAGAAAAAAAAACAGTGAGACAGTCGGGGGGGAAAAGGTGAGTAGTCCACACAGCTAGCGTGGAGTGTGTTAAGGACGGGCTACCCTAGCCCTATCCACATACACCATTGAGACCACATAAGCCAAAGCATCTACGAACTTACGAAGTAATACTCGTAAGTTGATATAAATAGCCAATAGCCTTACGCGAGACCGTGCAAAAAAAATTATTATCTCCTACTCGCTTTTAAGTCTGACAGTGGAGACTGTTTTGACTCCACAACTTCATACTGTCCGCCCACTCAAAATGCTTAGAATTGATAAAGAACAGGCCTTGCTTAGGCTCGCTATGTCTTTTGTTGTTCTGGGAATTTACAATAGAGGTATAGAACCAGTCATGTTTGCGGGATCTATTGTTCCACGCTAAATAGTCTCCACTGTCAGACTTAAGAAAAAAGCGAGTACTTCTAACTAATATATGCTAAGTGCCTGCGCAAGATTAATATGCCTACCGCCGCGGGCGGCAGATCTATTATTAGCATTCGTTTTGTGAAATTATATATATCAAATTAAAGGCCCAATATGCCTGTTGGTATCACAGGTTTAGATACGTGATCACTTCTCTACTAGTAGTATAGACTTAATTCTAGTTTCTATTAATAATGCATAGCATTCTACGTTATAGTATTGAGGCATGAAGGGAATGCCCTTATGCTAACTAAGCTACATCACATAACTATAAAGTCCCCCTACTATAACTAATACCTATAATCCTAACACTAGCAACTTCTCTTTTATTATTAGTGTTACCTTATTGGGATTAGGGGATCGATTGTTTCCTTCTATATTATACAGTCTATTATACCTACTATTGCCGTTGCAATATAGGCCTTATCAAGGAAACAAATGCGTGATGCGGCTAAATGCATTACAGTTTGCAATGCGGCTTAAAATGCAGGGTAGATCAAATCAACTAATAGGAATGCATCAATTGTAGTATAAACTAATAAGGGAACTAATAAGATGCTTTGTTATGCATGCTTAGAATCCTACCATAGAACCATTATATATTATATTGCAATAAAACGTTTTAGCGCAATGCGCCCTAGTTACCTGTTCCTCTCTTAACCTATCCCTCTACTCGAATAGTAAGGCTATTTGTATCGATTAACGTCTTAAGCGTCCAATTCGGATTGCCCTTTATTATAGCGTCTAAGGGGTTATCCTTACCATTAATCTAATAAATCTTATAGAGCTCTTATTCCTTGTATACTTCTTGCAATCCTATAATATCAATTATTAGACGCTTCTCCTTAGTAGTTCTAAGCTTGACTAAACATTTATAGAGGGAGAAAGAATTAGTATAGACAACTGTCTCGATTAAGGGGATTCCCAATTCCTTAGTGATTCGCTTAAGCGTTGCACCTAGAACTATTCCTATATTAATGCCTACAACTATACTATAGATCTCTAACGCTAGACTGCTTCTTATCACTCTTTTCGACTTTATAGAGCTCTAATAGACTACATTCCCTATTATTATAAATTCGTTTTTAGCCTTATTTAGCTGCTTATTAGCTAGGACAATTATATAACCTAATTAGGAACTTAAATCTTTATTATTAGCTAATGATCCATCTATAAATATAAATAGACACGCTATTAAGAGGTCGAGAGGGATGTAATGCAATCTGCGATTAAGGTTATCCATTTGCCATTTAATGCGCTTATTTACTACAGCCACCTCGATCTTATTAGGATCTTAGTGTTACGCTGCAATAGATAAATTAAAGGCAGCCTTAGATTAGCAAATCGTTATAATATAACCCCCTTAAGCGCGCTATTCTATATACACCTGTTTATAATTTAGTGTCTTAATCTTAATAGTATTAAGCTTCTTCCCTTGCTCCTTTTAATATAGTATAAGGTTTTTACCTTCTAGCATTAAAATGCAACTATTAAAAATGAGAGGATAGTCTTTTATTAGCTTCTCTTTTAGCTTAGCTTGCAATTTGGCCTTTTTAAGCTTCTAGTCTTCCAATTATACAAATTCCTTATTGCAAAGGATAAGGGTATTATTAGTTTGCATGCTTACAATTCTAATCCTCTTACTATTATAAGTAATTAGTAAGTATAGATTGTAGGTCGAGGTTCTTATTATAAGCTTAACTTTATAATGCTTAAAATATGTTGCCCACTAATGCGTTCCCAATTTGGCAATGCTATATAGAGGCTTGATTACCACTATAATAGTGCCCTTAGAATGTAAATGAATTATTTCTTTTGGTAATAATAATAAAATCTAATAAAGTAGCTTAGTTATTGCTTAAGGGTAGGCTTGTATAATATTATATAACTAGATCTTAAATTCCTCAGGTGATATCTTAAGAACTAAGGGGGTGATTAATAATATAAGACGCTAGCTAGCTCATTAAATTATTAGTGATTACATTAAGATAAATTCCTTCCCTCGATTGCTATATCCTGCAATTATAAGTCTCGATTTTTTATATAGTTTAGAGGTTGCCTTTCCCTTAATCTTATAAATGATTTGTGATTTAAACAATCGCATCTTATTATACTTCTTAATATTATACTTCTTAAGCCTTAAAACGCCTTGACCAATTAGACCTTTATATTCCTTAATATCTAATCCTTAAAACGGCTTTCCTAGCATAGTAATAATTCCCTTCTAATATAGCTCTAGTAATAATTTATAGTTATTCTTTTCCTTCTATATTATAAAGACTATAATAAGCTCTCTATTCTGCTTAATATGCGTAATATAGAGCGTCTCCTAATCGATATTAGAGATAGCGCGTTTCTTGTTCTTTAATCCCTTTAGTCTCCCTTGTTCTCTCTTTTAGACTAGAACTTTATAATGTTATTAATATCTCGGAGCTAATAGTTCTCCGTTCTTATTACTTCCTAGAACTGTATTATTACGCATTAGTTCTAGGGGTTCCGTGAGAGGTATTAGATTAGCGTTCTACTTATTATTATCGACTTTATTGCTATACTTGTTTATTAGAAACAGTCTAACCTTAGTGGTTTAGAAGCTGGTTAGACCGTTTAGTAGGTCTAAAATGCAATTCTCTCCTTAAATTGCAATTAGCTTATATAGTCCATGCTATAATTTATCCTCCCTATAGACGCGGACATCCAATTAGAGGGTTAGCGCATAAATTAATACTATATTAAGGCCATTTCTCATTCTAAGCGCATCCCTAACCTAGCATTTTATATAAAGCTAATGCACTTTGCAGGTCGCCTTACAAATAGCTTCCGCGCAAATCGCAATGTTTAGTAATAGTAGTAAGTCCTCTACAATTCTTAGGTAGGCCCTAAAAACTAGTAGGGTAGGCATAAGGCTATTAGGTCCTACTAAGTCGTTAACTAATTTCACTACTATTTGCAATATGTTTTCTTATAGTAATATCCCTTTTAGATCATCTATTAGAATCTTAAATAATCATTGCAATAGCGTATAGTAACATTCTACCTTTCCTATTAAATTATACGCTTTAATAGCTACTTCCTTAACCTAAATAGCTAGAGATCGTATATATTAGCAAAACTTAGCTAATACAAAATTTGTTCCTATATTATAAACTATAAAATTAGAGAGTCCCTAATATGTATTAATCTAGCATTCCTTAAGGGTATTAAATGCGCATCAAGCTAATATATTTGCTAAAAATCGCGCTGCTTAGAATCCTATAGCTATATTAATAAGTTGCAAAATAGGATTACTATCTAGCTAAAGGACATCTATTACAATCTTATAATTAAAGGCTATATCGTTATATAAAGTGAACTTAAATTGCTCTAGTGCCTTCTAATTCATTTAGCATTAGTAGTAGTATTTAGTTAAATCGCAAATGGCATTACTATTAATATTATAGCTAGCTCTCTTAAGTATCGCCTAGAAACGCTAAATAGAAGGGTGTCTAAAACAGCAATAGATTTAACGCAATTCAGGTTCTATTAAATAGCAATATACTAGCGTCTAATCCAATTAATCGAGGAGCATCCACGGATGCCCAAATTTCCTAACAATTAGAACCCTTAAGACGCCTTAAACAAGGACGTTTTAGAGGTTATTTAGATACACTTGCATATTGTTTATATCCTAGATACACTATAGAAATAGCATATTTGTATCGATAATATAAAATAGGATTAGTTCTACTAGTATAGGCACTATAATTGATCCCTTTAATATAGCGCCTTTTCCTACACTAAAACAAATTATATACTTCCCTACTAAATAGTTATCTATTTCCAAATTTAGAAATAGCTTCTAAATCGCGGCTACCTAATTTGCTCCTACTATTAATATCCCTACTGCTCTGCTATTAAGCATAATTCCCTGAAATATAAATATGTATCTATTCTTAAAAGTGAAGGCATTAGATCTCTCTATTTCTAACTGCAATGCATATAATATTTCGGGTGATTCGAGTGATATAAAGCGTGATTTTAGGGGTGATTTAGATATTAATTTGAGTGTTTTAGAAGGTGCTTTATCCAATAATATATTAGCCAAAAATGCTTATAGAACCTTTATTATAAAGAATATATCGGTTCTTATAAATGCATGCTTAGCTAACTAATTAGCTAAAATAGACATTACATTCTTACCTTTTGCATCTCTATATTAGATGAAGAAGCTTTCTAATAACATATAGCCTAAATTGTTACTATTACTATTAGGGTTATCCTTCTCCTTATCTATTATATATCCTTTATATATAGCATTATTATCATTACTATTTAGCCCTGAAATGCCTTTCATTTCTATAAGGAAGCTATTATATTTAGCCTTTAAAGCATTAGGGTTATACGTCTTTTTCTTAAATTTTATATATGCTGCCTTACACTTATTACTTATATATATTATTAACTAGCATCCCTCTTTTTAGCATATAAAACATTTCTTCTAATATAATAACTAATCTATAGATCGATTCTAATTAAATCAGCGTTTGCTATAGGTCTTTAGCGCTGATTTTGCTGCGTTCCTATATGATCCTCCTTCTCCTAAATAGCTTCAATCAATATAATTCGCATTATACCTATTTCTAAGCTAATGCTACTAATGCTATCTTATAAGCTTCTACTAATTTGATATTAGTTCTATCGAATCTAATATAGCCATTTATAGCTAAGCGCAAACACTATAATAGGATATAGTAGAAAGGAATTCGCATTTCCTACATTTGTCTATTATTCTATAAGCTTTAATAACTTTATTGCAAAGGTTCTCAATCCTTTACTAATTTAGCAGTAGTCCGTTTTGGATTATTACTAGTCTTATAAAGAGGATTTAGAGGCATTCTAGCTGATCTTTTGCCTTATTCTTCTTCTCTAAACTAATTGTTTCAAGTATAGTTATTTGCTATTCTCTTATATAATGCTTCTATCTTTCCTTCGTCTCAAATTTAGACTTTATACGCATAATTAGCAATAGAAGATTAAAGTGTTTTCCTACAAGGAATTAGTAAAAGAATACAGTAGCATTATCTTTTAGCATATAAGGGAAAGCACAATAATAGAGATATATAGGGAAATTCGCAGTTTTATAGTTCTTATAGAAAATTGTTAGTTTAATATTAATTATATTATAACGCCCTCTACTATATCTTAATTTATTATTATAAAGCTTGCCCAAATCCGTTATTTGCTTTATAATAACTTTATTATTAAGAGGCGCAGCAACTATGCTCTTAAATTCGGACGGATTTAAGAAGTTATTACTAGTTGTAATAGCGCCCTAGCTATTACTAAAGCTATCACCTTAATTGTATTAACAATTATTATACTCTTAGTATTGCAGTTCGTTAAATGGCTAATAGTTCCTCTTATTATAAGGGATATATTAATTATTAGGTTCTACAAAACTATATTACTAACTTTAATGCAATAAGTTTAGCTTTTTCTAATGATTATTAGCGTTTTTAATGTGATTAGTAGCTTGCTCTTTCTTCTAATAAAGGATCTTATTCTAATATAATCGTTTCTTCTTATTGTTTTAATAAGATTCCTTCTTATTATCCTTTAGCTTATTACTATCAAGTCTAATTATTACATTTAGGGCCCCTATCATTTTAGGCTCTTCTAATGTATTGCCTTTCTTAGAGACTACTAGCATTAGATAATATGCTTTATAAGATCGCCCTCATTCTTGCGCAATTAATGCAATTAGCTAAGCAATGCCTATTAGTTGTCTTAACGGATCGATTTGTTGCTTAGTATCGATTTGTTGCGTAGTGTATAGTCTAATCGAGCCTTTATGCAATGCTAATCCCTTTGCTAACATTTGCAAATCAAATTTATTCTTAAGGTTTAGGTTATTGGATAAGAAGAAATAGCAGCTAAATTGCAATTAGTTCTAGATCTCTTCTAGCATCTATTGATAAGAGTATTTCTCCTTTAATATATTAGCTAAGCAAGGCGCAATAGAATCTCTAATAGCAATATAGATGCCTCATTAAAGCAAATAGGTTCTCAAATCCTTAATATTATTATATTTAGCTTCTATAAAAATCTCTATTATCTATCCCTTAAAATCCTCTATATAATTGCTCTATAACGCCTTGTTCTGCTATTTTATCTTATAATAATATAGTAGGTTATAAAGCAGGTATTTATTAATCTCTTTAATAGGAACGTTTTCCTTGTCTAAGAGGTTAAT
Organism: Lachnellula cervina; assembly: GCA_007825325.1. Lineage (NCBI taxonomy): Eukaryota > Fungi > Ascomycota > Leotiomycetes > Helotiales > Lachnaceae > Lachnellula > Lachnellula cervina. The sequence continues at coordinate 15,193 of QGMG01000513.1, read as the reverse complement.
TGTTATAAGGTCTAATTTATATCCTCATTGCAATTCTTTGACTAAATCCTTATACTCTAGCGGAATGCCTATTCTAACCCTCTTAGTTAGACCCTATAAGGGCGGCTTTGCTATTTGCTCTATTAGCTGCTCTAGAGGTTCTAGGGATATTGGTTTCGAGGATATTTATAGTAGTAGCGGCTAAATCGGATTATTCGGATTATTCGGATCATTTAGGTCTTATTATAGGTCAATCAGATTCTAACCTTAATTAATAGGTTCTCCTTCTTTATGCGCAGGCCTAGCATCTAACTTATTATTTAGACGTACCATTTTGCATTGCTAAGACCTTATAGGAGAGGCTTTGCTAGTAGTGTTTTAAGGTGATTTCGGACCTTAAAATGTGAATAGAGGGATATCAATTTGGAGGTAAAGTTGTCTCGATCCTAATAGCTTCTTTAGTGATTCTTCTAGACAAGTCTATTTAGGCTTTCCCCTTAGAATTACCTTCCTAGATAATTTGTAAAGCTTTAGTTATTCTACGTAATAGACGTAGACCTCTTAGATCTCCTTCTTAGATCGATTATTAAAATCCTTTAAATAGTCAAAAAATGGCACTAGCAGATAGCCTCCCCTCAAGAGAATGCCTAAATGCTACTTGCTTCTCCCTTTAGAAGAATGCTAAGTTACTACAATATCTCCCTTAAAGAAATTGTAGGCTTGTTATTATTATTTATAAGCGCAAAAATGGGTCGAAAACGTTCCCCAAATTGCCTCTTCTATATTCGATCCTAGCTGCTCTATAGTATCTCCTATAAGATAACCACTAATTAGTATTGGTATTATAGGTTTAGATATATAATCACTTCTCTACTAGTAGTATAGACTTGATTCTAGTTTCTATTAATAATGCATAGCATTCTACATTATAGTGTTGAGGCATGAAGGGAATGCCCTCATGCTGACTAAGCTACGTCACATGACTACAAAGTCCCCCCACCATAACCAATACCCATAATCCCAACAATGCCTCTTTTATATTATACTCGGATCTCAGCTCTCATCAGAATATTATACTGCAGCTTGCTCTTCTATATTATATTATCTTTTCGGTCCGGCCTACTCTATTATGTATTCTTCCTCACTCATATGGGCAATTATATTACTTTTAATTAGCTATATAGCAGCATACTATATTGATGCAGATTGTGATGCAGATAGTAAGTCTTCTATTCTATATTTTCTCTTACTATTACTAATAACTATTATCTCTACTATAGTTACTAAAGGATTAACGACTCAGATCGACGAAGCTTTTCGGCGGATAGGACTTACTGCTTATGAGCTTAAAAAAATAAATCATGAGGATCCGGCACAGAATAAATATTTTGATGAAACAGCTATGCTTCTTATTCATAAAGTTGATTATGAGTCGGTTGCCGAATCCCTAAGCAATTTATATATATACGCTTCTAGGCCTCGTGGTCGCGCTCCTATTCTAGGGTCAAGCGACTACTTGGCCATGGCATTGAGTCATGATCATATAGTAGGTAGAATGCACACCTCTCTATATGGCAGTAGAATAGACTACTAAATCATCTCTACTTAAATAGATCTTCTATTGTACTAGTAGCCGCTTGCCTCCTAATGCCGAGATGATGAGAGATGGAATTTGGAAACACTATGACCCCAAAACAAAAGCCTCTATGAATAGTATTAATTACAATAACTGCTTTATGCCGGGAAGTAAAAAACTGGCAATGGTTACTACCTCTTATAAGCAGCACCCCACGATAATGAGTATGATCCAATTCTGCCCCTGGTACGCTAAGCTAGCATTGCCCTTATACTCTATTGCCAGCGCCGCTCCTAATCAGATTAACAGGTACCTGGATGCGGTTCACCAACCAACAGTCGGGGAATGCTATGATTTAACTCAAGCGTTAATCGACAGGCCTCGTTCTGATTTAACGGCTGATTTAACGGCTGCTGATATAGCGTTCGACTTTCCTTCAAGTATAGTAAATGAGGTGAGGCTTAAAATACCCCTGGAACTATTTCTAAGGCGCCTATAGTATATATTCCTCGCATATTATTGCTTTGTTAACCCGTATCTATATAGCTAACGCGTACTATTATTGCTGGCCGCGCAAGAGGCACCGTATACGGATGGAGGAACTGTGTAGCTCTAAAGAACTACCAGAATGCTGCTTCGCTGGCGTTCCTTACAGCAATGGCAAGGCAAATTATTGATTGTGGCCTGGAGCCAAACCATATTGATCCCTTGAGTAATTATAAGTCCTAGCCTTTACGCGTAGTATTGATAGTAGAGCTAACTAAGTCTCAGGTGGCGTAATGGGACATATTCTACTCTGGACGGAACCCACAGATCCATTTATCAAGAGAGCACTGGGACAAAATGGGACAGCAGCAAGAAGTAATCCGCCCCGCCTAGGAGTCTGAGATATGCGCGAAACCAATCTCACTTCGTTTTGCTCAACCACACCTGGGTGGTCCAAGAGAGACGAGTGCGGGGGGGCTCAGGCAAATGGGTAATAGGGCAGGCAAGTGAGTAATTAGAGACGTGGAGAGAATTGGAGGCGTGAAGGTTATAGAGACATAAGAACCAGGGGCTAAAGATGGTGTGCATTCTCGTAGAGCAAATGTCTATGTACAGATTATATCAAGACATATTCGCTGTCGTTGGAAGAGCCTGTGCCTGAACGCTCGCGGCGGAGAAGGCCAACATGGCGTCTCCCAGATTCACCCGACTTACTTACTTCACGGGGTCCCAAATACCCTAGCTTATCGCGGCAGGCGTCACAGAAACCTCGAGCTCTTGTCGGAGCTGCTTCTAGGGGTACGCTTATTCTAGCGTTAGGCAAATCTTTGGTGTTTCAGGGGAATTGTACCCCTCTCCATGTGGTGTCTCCGCTGGGGCTCTACCTGCTCCAGCACCCTCTCCTTTCTCTTTAACTTCTCACTTTCATTCCCTTCTGCATCTTCTTCTGCACCCTCCCCGCTATTCTCTTTACTCTCGGACAGCTCTAACAGCTCTGACAGCTCTGACAGCTCGGATTCAGAATTGGTTCCTCCCTCCTTCTCGCTAGCCTCTCCTCGCTCCGCCTTGCAGTCTCTAAACAACCGTTCCACTCTGTCGTATGAACTAGGACTCGCGAAATCTAGCGCCGTCTTCCTATTGTTATCCCTCGCTTCAATAGAGGCGTTCTTCTTCAGTAAGAGCTCAATAATATTTTCTTCTCCACCCTGAACAGCATACATCAGAGCAGTTCGCCCCGAGTAATCTGTTGTCTCGACGTCAATCCCATTGTTCAACAAGACCTTCACCGCCTCTTCTTTCTCATTGCCCACTGCACATGAAAGAGCGGAAAGCTCGTATCGGTTAGACTTTGTATTTATGTCTGCTCCTCCGTCCACTAGTTGATTCAGGATTCTGATATTTCCGTTGGCTGCTGCGTGCCATAAGGCTGTTTTCCACCGCCCATCCGTGGCATCCAAATCCGCCCCTGCATCTATCAACCGTGCGAGAGTCTCTTGATGTCCATGTTTTGCTGCAATTATCAGCGCGGTGGCGTTTTCATGTTCACTTCTAGCGTTTACGTCTACTCTGTCCAGCAATAGACTGACAACGTTGCTTGCCCCGCTCTTCGCTGCTGCGAAAAACACCGTATGACCTTCATCATCCTTTTTTTCTAAACTTGCTCCCCATTCAATTAGAAGCTCGACGACTCTTTCATGTCCGTTACAAGCTGCCAACATTAGAGATGTTATCATTCCACTACCATTTCTTGTAGTGTCAATTGCCTCGATCTCAGCGTTCTCATTCAGGAGGAGTTCAACTACCTGGTGATAGCCATTCTTCGAAGCCCACATCAAATACGTCAATCCGTTCCTGTCTCGGCTCTCAATAGCGTCACCCTTTTCTAAAAGAAGGTAGAAAAGGATTCTCTGCTGATTCTTTGCAGCCCAACATAAAGCAACCCGTACATGTTCTGAATGTGGAGGATTTCTCTCATCTCTATCCAGGCTTTCTCTGGTTTCATGTAGTCCTTCGGTTGTATATTCGTATGAGTAGCCTAGTGCATCATCGGGTGTAATGTCTGCCATAAATGATTTACTGACCTTCTCCCAGCTGCATTCCAACAAACGTTCAAACCTAATTAGGTCAATTGCGGCAAGCAAATTTCGGAGCTCACTGTAGATGGCTCTGGCAACACTCCTTTGGTTATGGAGGAAAGAAAATCCGAAATTCCACGGCCGGTCGAATTTTCGACATCCTATGACACCCAATGCTTCCACTATAGTCTTCCTATAACTATCAGATTGGCTTTCTATCGTATCACGATGGAAGGTCTCGAGAATCCATGTCAACATTGCAAGAGCCAAATCAAATTTTTCTTCGCGCTTGTATTTTTCGACTTGCTCACGTACGAGCTTTAAACCGCCATGCACTATGGGGGGGTGGGGACGTTGATATAAAACAGGTAGAATACACATATATGCGTTCTCTCTTGATCCCAATTTGCTTTCTTCGAAGACCTGAGCCCACCCATCAATCTCACGATTGTGGATGAAATATGGCTGGCTCTCACTATAAGTGGTGTGCTCAGGACTTGGTGTGACTTCGGTTGTATTGTCAATGGCGTTGTTAAATGAGATGTCGTTGCTCCCAGCAAGTGCGGCGCAGAGGAATGAGATAAATACATCGTGGGCTACCATTTGAAGGACGGAATTATCGGTCTTTACGCAATAGTTGAAAATTGAGCCACGTAATTCCAAAGGGATGGACCAGTCCTCGGGATCATGGAAATCTTCGTCTCTTACCCAGGTGAAATAACTTTCGTCCACTGGAGTTTCTGGCTTAAATATCCAACCTGGTTCTGCTCGTGGAAACCAACTACCTATCTGTGGCGGCGAAAATACAGTGTCGGGCGTGTCTTCACAAAGGATGCGGGCAGTCCTCCGGTCAATCCAATTCTCGGAACTCGCATGTAAGAGTGACCAGGTCCATATGCCCAGTACAGCTTCCAGCTCCAATACATCAACTTGCCATTTAGCACCAAGCTGGCTTCTTGTCAGGCTAAGTGCGCCGTGTTTCACATCTTCTCCATCACTGAGTGTAGTGCGCTTCTCCTGGTTGCGATAGATGTAAATGGGCCATTTGATTTCGCTCTTTAGGTTTCTAGCGCTGTCATTTGGTAAAGAACGCAGACGCTCCATTGTTCCCTCAATGGCGGTTTTTAGCTGCTGTGCGGTTACTCGAACAGGAAAGACTTCCCAATTAAGATGTTCCGGACCTGTAAGTACAGCCAATCGTGCTCTGGTTTTCAGAACAGAGCTGTCAAACGTACTGTTCTCGTCAATGGACGAATCCTGCGATCTCTGAAAATCCATATTCGTGATAAGCCGAAAGGATCGCTCTTCGGACGGTGGGCTCTCTTCAGACTGCTCTTCCAAATAGAGGGCGAACCAGTCCAGTTCGTGGCCGTGAATCAAATCCTGGGGCTGATCTCTCGTCTCGGGCTGCATCATCAGATTGTCTGCTTCTCCCATGCGCTGTGTTCGAAGGGCTGCCCGAATAATGGTCATAAGCAACGTTGAGCCTAGCCATGCCAGCGTCACGGAAGAATGAAGTCCTCTTGCACCAACGAACTGAAACACAAATCCAATCATGCTAATTCCAACAGCCAGCCACAAGATTGATTCATGTGGTGTTTTCGGGTTCTTTATCGACTTGATGTAGGATTGTTCCCGCGACTTTGGATCGTTTCCAAAGCTCCCTGCGAAAGCGTTGAAAACCTGGTCTCCAACTTTCTGCCCACCAGGCTGCAGCCAATAAATGACACTTTTCCCATGTTCTGTGGGCCTATAGAAAAACTCTATAGTTGCCTGATCAATGATTCTGGCACAGAGAAACATGCCGATATCGACGCTTAATGTCCCGATTAGGAAGCAAGGATATGAATATCGCGCCACAGGCTTGCCGTCCCTTTGGAACCTTGAAGGCGCCAAATACACAGTGATAGCTCCAAAAACCAGGACTCCTGCATTTAGGTGTCAATATTATTTCCACGTTGGCGAATAATGAAGTCTTACCACAAACCATAATAAAGCCTAGGATAGTTGCGCCGTAGAACCAAATTTCAGGCCGCCTTTTGATGCCTTTATTCAAGGAAAGGTTCGGGCTGCTTCTTTTAAAGCTGAGTTCCAAATCAGCTCCTGAAGTTTCACTCTCCTGTTCTTTCCAAGAACCGCTGGCCTTGTAGACGAACTCGATGTCAGGATCTGCTTCCGAATCATCCTGTTTAACCGCAACCTCTAGAAGCCTGGGCTTTCCAAAGACACGTGCAATGCCACCATCATTCCATATCTCAGCAGTAGTCTCGGACGTACAAGACAAGAGTTCCACCTCCGCATTTCCAGGACCTTCTTGTGCTCTTCCAATGAATGCACGCAGAGACGGGCTCCCAGAGACTCGGATTGCAGAGACAACTGCAGTGAGGATGCCGAGAGGGGCTAGGGCGAAGATGAGAGTATCGAGGAAGCCAACGGACTCGCTTAGATACTGTTTGGTGACCTGCTCGCCGAAGAGGGTGATCAGGGGAGCGAGATCAGTCGCGAGGTTGTTGGTAAAATCATCCCAAGAGTCTCCCATTGTTACACAAGTATTACAGAGGACAGAACTCAAGACAGAGAGAGCAAAAGTTCCTCGTCCAAAGTTCTTGGGTTTTTCGTATGGTGCTGGCGCAACTTCTGAGAAGGTAATACCACGACTGAATTGCGGATATCAAACCAATTTGCTAGTTTGCACGCGACGGTTGATCTTAAGACTTGATACGAAATTCACGAAATATATTTCAACATGGGAAGCAAAATTCGTGGGCGCCATACTCGCAATAAACCAATGGCACAAGTCCACGTAGGCTGAGGCTTTATGCGGTGCAACCATTTAGACATCAGTCATCAGCTGAGATTCGAGCCAGCTGATTAGCGGATGAATCGAGGTTGGCTAGCTGACTCTCAGCTGAATCTTTAGCAAGTCATAATGTAATTATAGATTAATTCTGAAGCTTTAAATTAATAGCAGAATATGTATTATACATATTATTCTATATTGCTTCATTCTTGGTTTTAGCAAATAATAAGCTGATTAACTCTATATGTGTAATATATGATTTGAGAGATTGGATAGGGGTAGTCAGTTGCGCAAGTCACCTGCCTAACTGGGTCTAGCTCAGGGGCTCTAGGTATGTAGTACTGTTGCCTAATTTACCTCGCTTCTATGCTCTCTAAGTGTCGGGACAATTATCATAAGGGGACAATGCTGCCGCGCGCAATGGTCATGGGACCTTAGGATGACTAAGCCAAGGCGCAGTGCTGACTAAGCTGGAAGGCATATCCTTCCAGCTTCCGCAGCATAGCTAGAACCTCCTCCCTATGCATTAATGAAACCACAAAGAGAATCATTACGATGCCACACTAGTACGTACGAATGAGAGAATAGTGATCACCCTGTGATACCAACACTAAGGTAGACTTCAATCACACTTGATATCACTTTAGTATTACCTTAGTATCAGGTTCATTAAATAATAGTAAGCTCTATAGTGCATAAATCCCGAGTCCGAATAATATATCTGCTGCATCTTGTTATAACGCGGATAGGGTCACCGAGAGCCGAGTTTACAAAACTGATGCGAAATCAAGTCGACTTAAGTATGATTAAGTCGAGTTAAGTTCAGTCTAATATATTCTTAGTTATATTAAGCTGAGTTTACATCTCAATTCAACTCAACTCTACTTAATTAATACGCTGTTCTGAGTCAGAATCAGAATCAGATAGGGTATTCGCTTTTTTGTTTTCCGCATGCGTAGCCCTATCCCTTGTTAGGGAACAGCTTCTGTGAAATACGCGTAAGCTTGCGACTTTATTCTTGAGTTGAGAGTACTACATGCTTGCTACTCAGAGCTGAGTTCACACAACTGCAAGTCCATAACCAACCTCAAATATTATCAACTCGCCTATACCATACTTTCCAATCCATCCATTAAATAGAACTGCTACCAAAGAGTATCTTTCTTTTTCCTCATACATGATGCCCACCAAACTCAGCACCATTCTCCACAGCATACCCCCTCAAACCCCCCCAATCCCCACACCGATGCACCGTCCCCCAGCCATCAGTCTCACTCATATCCCACCCAGAATCCCCACTCCTGCCTTCGAGAGCCGGGTCCGCGGCGCACATGATGGCTTGAAGCAGGTAGTCGTAGCAGTGCGAGATATGTTTCCGCTTCCTATGGGTTTCCGCATCTATACTCGCTTTGGGTGAGGATTCTGGATGTGGAAGTTGAGGTGGAGAAAGCCAGGCATTTGCATCATATGCAGGCAGTGGAGTTGATGGAATGCCTGTTTGACCAATAGTCCATTATTAATAAAGAGATCAGGTGCACGAAGCTGCGACAGGACAGACGGAGATGCTGTAGTATTCCGTGCCGTTAAGAACCATAGGTGGGCGTTGCGGTTTTTCTTGCGTTGAAAAGCTCGAGGGACTGGTAGCGGACGTAGCTTTGATGAATCCCCGGGCCGCTAGATTTTGTGCAATATAGAGCAGCTGAGGATCTCGAGAGTAATATGGGGGATATCTGCACTTACGAGGTAACAGCTCCACCCATGCCCGCTTTACATCAGGACCAGTTCCCAAAAATGACTCATTAGGTAGAAACGTCACGGGTTTCGAATGAGCTTCAACAACGCAACGAATTATGACACTGTATGTATCTTCGAAATATGAGGGGTAGTGTTCACATACACAAATCGTGAACATCTTGGATGGTTGTTGATGCAGATATGAATCTTGAAATATCCTATATTATATTTAGGACACCGTAGATTGCAAAAGGAATGAGAAACAGGAGTATGATGACCCAACTGCCTCCCTAGTATAATTATTACGTGTACTATTTTTATATGTATTAGGCTTAAAATATATTATTCTGTTTATTATTCTATTTTTAGATTATAACTCAATTTGACTCAAGTTAACTTAAGTCGAGTTGAGTTAAGTCTAAGTCGGTATATTCTTAGTTGAGTTAAGTTAAGTTTATGTCTCGACTTAACTTAACTTAACTTATTTAACACGCTGTGTAGAAGAAGTTAGTGAAGGAATTAAAGGTTATATTACTGGGTGATAAATCAATAGTAGGCTTTGTACCTTATGTACTATTCCAGATTCACACAGCAAAACTGATAGCAAATGACTTATGAATAGAAAGATGATTCCTTCTCGGAATGAAAATGCGTTAACTAGAAGCTAAAAGTGTATATAAAACTCTTTGATAGGAGTGGCTGCTTGGTCAAGTGTTAATCAGTTGGTATCATGCTATAATATATTATTTTACCCTATAAATGAAGTATATAGGCAAGTTAGAATAGCATTGGCTCCATTATTTCAATCCCTAAGATGAGTTCCAGTTATAAATCTACTCATATGATATAAACTTTACTATGCTCATAGCATTCACACACACAGTACACCAATCCCAGCCACCCGTCCTATAACCCTCATCCTTCTAGTAGATATAACAGTAGCACCATCAAATTGATATCCTCCCACCAAACCCGCACTCCTATCACTCGTCACCTCTCCCGAAAACGCACTCAAAGCCAACGTCTTCGTGCCAACAACCACACTCGCTGCCCCGATCGCAAAATCACTCAATACCTTGGTCCTCCCTCCCATCACAACACTAGGAGAGCCATTTGCACCAACTACTACGCGGAATACCTGCGTGCTGCCACCGGGAATCAGACTTGGGGATCCAGTGTAGATGTCTGCGAGAGTGGCGCTTTGGTTCCTACTACCACACTCACTGCTCTAGTTAGAAGCTGGTCACCGATCAATGCATCAATCGGGAGGGTCTGGCTGCCGATCATCGTGTTTGAGCCGTCTAGCTGGAGACTTATTGGGGTTCCCGAAAGTGTGATTGCTGCTGCTCCAGTAACTAGGGTCTGCGATCCTACAATATAGGCTGGAGGGGAGGAGGGATCAGCGAGGACTTGCGTGCTGCTGCCCCCTATAATGAGAGAAGCGCCGTTGGGGCCCAGCGAAGAGGGTGTTCCGAAACGCGTGAGAATGCTACTCGGAGCGAGGGTCTGGGATGCGATGACAAGGGCTGAGGAAAGGTTAGCCGTGATAATAGAGCCGCCTATTGTGGCTTTTGCTGGTATGGGAAGTAAGGCTCCGAAGCTTGGTAGATTCGTTTGTGCGGGGGCTTGAGATAAGGGTGGGCTGAGCGATGATTCTGAATTATCTGGGAGACTTTTCAATGTTGGTACGTTTTCAGATTCTGGTTGGCTGATGTCCTGAATACTGGCCGGTGGTTTGTTTTCTGCGGGACAGCGGATCCAGGAGCTTTTTCAGTACTGGCAGGCTCTCCTACAGAGTTAACCATTGCCGAAGCTTTCTTTGGACTTAGGTCCGAAGTCTGCGTTGCCATAGCCGCAGCGGGCGATAGTCCCGGCGAATGCACATGACTGGGCTGAGAAGTAATGGGACCTCCAGTCTTGAATCCACTTCCTCCAGTGAGGGTAGTAGGCGGATCAAAAAACCCGCTGATCCCTGGCACACAATTGGTCCATTCTGGATTGAGCGTAAGGACTGACTTGGGGGCCGAGATTGTGTGGGAGCATAGCTTGTAATTAATGGTATAAGTTGTCCCAAAAGCGTTCATGTCAAAAGACCCATGATACGAACGTGCGAGATCAGACGAGGCGGCCTCAATGTCAAGATGTCTTTCTGTCTGGTGGAAATACTGCCAAAAGGTTGTATGAAGTTGAATAAATAATATGTCTCCTATCCTCTTAACGCTGCGCAACATATTCTTGCCCTAGTAAGGGAAATATAGCTGCATGGACTTATAGGCAATAATCATCTTTCGATAGACATCTAAGTACAGGTAGCACTGGATGCAACGGGATGCAAACCGCTAGGAAACGTATTTATAAAACCTTATATTACTTTATTATACTTGGGTAAATTTAAGTTAAGTTAAACGAACTTCTTTAAGGCTTAAGTTAGGTTAGGTTAAGTCAGATAAGTCAGGTGAGTGTCTATACCTAACTTGGTTCGTTATATTTCACACGCTGACGTCGCTAGCTAGGAGAAGGAGGTAGTATCTTAGTTATAGACTCTGTACAAATGCAAAAAGATATATAATACTTGGGTTTATTTTAAGAAAAAAGTCTATCTCCTGAATTCAAGCACTAGGTATTGAGAACAGCTTCATTTCTAAATGCCCTCTATAACTCAGAGTCCGTCGTTGGTCCCTGAGTTATTCTCCGAAGAAATTCTCAGGCTCAACTCCTAGTTCTCTTTCTGCATCTGTTGAGACAGCTCTCGAGCCTTCGTTGGGACTCAAATCCATAGCTTTACTTCTTGGCTTGCTTCTACCCGTCTCCTTGCGTTGCTATCCAAATAAATTTACAGCTACCATTGACACAAACATCAAGTTCCACGAACTACTTCAACAACCAATCATCTCCCCTCATCGATAATCTAATTTATCCAACCTCCTCGGCGGTGGAGCAGGCGGCGCATATACCCCCGCTAACGCATCCAACTGCTGCCTCGTCAACGGCGGAAGCGGATACTTCGTCTGCGGTCTATGTCTCTGGCGCTCCGGCTCAAAGGCTCCAGCATGTGCATCGCGGTTGAACTCTGGCCGTGGTTGTGGAGTCTTGGATTCTGCACGGGCGGCTAGGAATTGCGTATCCTCGTCTAACAATGATGAGGCCTGCGAGAGAGGAGGACTGGCGATTTGTTGATAGGAGATGGTCCGACGTCTGTTCTGGGTAGGCTCAATAGATGCGCCAAAGGTATTCAGTTCGAAGTTCGGTGATGGACGCAGTGTACCGGATACAGCTCGGGAGCGGAGGTTCGTACCTGATAGCAGGGGGATGCGAGAGAGAGTTGGGCTGGCGACTGGCTTTTTGCGTTGACGAGTGCGGCCACCACTGTGGTGACTGAGACCACCACTACTTTGTTCCCTTCTGCTTTGCCTTGGCAGTGTCTGCCGTGTCTCGTAGACTGGTTCAAATGCTCCGGCAAAGGCATCGGCGTCATATCCCGGGTTTGGACTTGGCTGTCGCGAGCGTCCTCTTGCTTGGATGGCGAGGTATTGGGCATCTGTTTCGGACAGTGATGAGGCGCGAGACAGTGCTGGGCTTGCTGTTGCGTCCTGCCGTTGCGGCGTTGATTGATTGGGAGCACGTCTGCGACGGTTTGCTGTATTTCTTCCTGTCTCCCTCTGTGTGCTTTCGGGTGGCGATTCAATCATTGCTGTACTTTGTGGTTCTGGCTCGTCGTTCTTCACAAGCTTGGCCCACCATTTCTTCGATGGCTTTTTCTCACTTCCATCTCCTTTTCTCCTCTTGCCATCTTTCTTGTGTCTTAAGAAGCCCATTGTCCAGTAATACCCTTTCCAAGACAAATAACTAAAGCGAAGTGAATAGGAGCATAGAATTCCAGACAGGCAGTCCAGACTCGGATTTTGCTTTATGTGTTGAACTGGAGGGTTGAAAAAGGTACAAAAGGGCCTTGTGAGATATCCAGTGATTCTGTGTGGCTCTTCCAGGAGAGCTTTCGAAGACTGTAGATGCAACTCTGGTGGTCAAGTCACAAGTAGCGGTGGTCGTGAAGTACTTGCTTTAGGGATGACTCAGGGGCGATTGGCTGCCTAACCGACCTGCCGAGTCAGTCTTGCCTGCACTGGCGGCATAACCAACGGAGTAAACAGAAACATAACTCACAGTACAAGTTCCTAGCTGCCTAGGTATTTCGCTTGCTAGGTACAATCCAAGTGAGAATCTGCAAATCTCTGTGGTAATCAGCAGCGATTTTATTTTCACTTTTAAATTCAATATTGGCTACGCCGCAAGAAATGACACCCATTTATATGTGTCTAACCTCTTTGAGAAACCACGTGCAAACTCATGGATTCCCTTGTAAATAATCTCAAAAGCAAGTCTGGTAATATGTTCTGATATTTTTCCTTTGAAAAGATAGTTACACTATACCTCCTAGATAAAGGGAAACGTTAACCTTAGCAAGTTGGCAACTGGAAGATAAAATGAAAGAGGTCACGTGCGGCGACAGGTCAAGCTCTAGATGTAGAATCACTTAATTGAAAAATAAAAAGACTTATAGGAATGCGGTCCTGTCTTTCTCTCTGTTTCTAAAAGGATATCCTACATATTAAAATTAATAGTATAGGCTCGCAGTATTTCTACTATTTCTACTAAGCTAATATGACTTTTAAGAAAAGTATTATATAGCTACTAAGTAAAGGTTCCAGCATCAAGCCCTCACAAGGCATTTTATCAGGTTCGACCTACTTCAGGGTATTAGAAACCCCAGCGCGTCTGTATTTAGAGTGATCTACTATGTTTATAGTGAGTGGTTCACTAAATAGTAACACAACGCTATAAGGTAGGCAGGTCAGGATCCTACCCCGGATTAGCGAGGACCCCCATAACCCCGCATAATATCGCCAATTCTTAGCGCAGCCGCGCAAACTTTTTACCGGAACGTCCCACCGCGCCTCCTTCTACAACAGCGAGCAGCACGGCTGGACCAACGTCGAAAACCAGTCATACTTGCTCTCAGGAGATGTGCGCCAGTCTGACACGGGATTCTTTGGTGTCAATCCACTCGCAGCTGAGGCTCTGGCCCCAGGCAGCGTATACTATTGGATATAGTATACGAGGCGCTCGAGAGTGCCGGCTGGCCTTTGGAAGGTGTGGCTGGCAGTGCTATATACGTCTTTGTCGGACTCGTAATGTCTGAATGGAATGACATGCAAGTGCGGGATCTAGAGACTGCACCAACCTGTGCGGCAACTGGTACGGCTCGGAGCATCTTGTCAATCCGAATTTCATTTTTTTCCCCACTGCCCCTGGCGAATCTCCTATAGCTGTTGTCGCTAGCGCGAACCTGATTCTTGATCCTTGGCCGTTTATCGCCAAATCGAAACTTCACATGCTTTCCCCAAACTCGCGCTCACAAGTGTGGGATAAAAGAGCCGACAGCTATGCCCGTGGTGAGGGATTTGCCGCAATCATACTGAAGCTTCTTGTCAGGCGCTGAAAGACGGGGACCACCTTGAGGCCATCGTCCGAGAGACAGGCGTCAACTCAGACGGCCGGCACAAGGGTCTCACCATGCCGTCAAGCAGCGCCCAAGCGTATCTCATTCGCCAAACCTACAGCAATGCTGGCCTTGAGCCTGTTAAGGACCGCTGCCAATACGTTGAACGTCCTTTGAATGCCACGGCACGGGTACACTCGCTAGTGATCCCGTGGAAGCCGAAGCGGTACATCAAGCCTTTTTTCCCGCAGCCACTACGGACGCCTCTGACAGAGTTTTGTATGCTGGATCTAACAAAACTGTTGTCAGTCATCTCAAGAGGATCGATGATAGAATGGAGAGCGTCTACGGCGGCAGGTTTGAAAAGCTACCTGTAAAGGAATGGTTGGCTCGCGCCAAGGAACTCCGCATTGAAGCCTTGATTGCGAGTTACCTGGATGCAATAAGTGAGAAGGAGAGATGGTTGCGTTCCTATACTTAGGCGCCTAGAGGGTTGTTTGAGTCTTGGACGTCTATCACGTGCAACGGCGCAAGTCAGGTCAGCTGTTATATCCCCTATCCACCTCGCTTCACAGATTCCTAGAATAGATGTCACGACGCAATATCAATATCTTCACAACATAACCAAGTATCTATTATATCTGGACATTATACTCCTAGCTAGTATTCCAAAACACACATTGTACTCCGAAAAGCGAGCGACAGAAAAAGTACCCTATGCAACGGATCGATGTCGACATAAATAAAAAGTCCTCTGCTCAAAGCGTCCCCACAGAATCAAACCCAAGTCGTTCAAACCCTTAATTCAAACGCTCTGTCCATGAAAGCGTATCGTTGGCTCGTTTTTTTTTCTCAGCAATCCCAGGAAATTGAAAAGAATCAGTTGTGAGTGGCTGGAGTAGCTGGGACAGCTGCTGCGATAAATGGAACTGGGAGGTTTGTTCGGGCTCCGACCGCAGGGACAGCTGGTACCGCGGGGACGGCTGGCACCGCAGGGGTGGCTGGGAGAGCTGGTACCGCGGGGTTGGCTGGGAGAGCTGGGAGAG
>QGMG01000512.1:0-25927 GCA_007825325.1 Lachnellula cervina | reverse complement strand
AAGCATAATTAGATAGGGAAGAAGACCTAGATAATAAAGAGAATAATAAACCTAATAATAATAGGTCCCCTTTATATAATAAGTTCTCTACTTATATAATAAACTTTAACTAATAATATAGGTAATAATATTAATCTACTTATTAACTAGATTTGATTACTTAATAGATAAATGTAAGAAGGTATAAAGTAAATAATTACATTTCTTAGATAGTATTTCCTAAAGGCTGCTATAATACTTTCTTTTATATATTAGCTAGATAAGCAACTAGAGAAGATTACTAATTATATTCCCTAATAGTTTAACTATTATACTAATAGTTATATTGCTTTTATAGATTAATAAAAGGAGAAAGAGGTTTGCTCTTTCTATTAAATCTCTTACTAGAAACCTAAATATTATAATTAAAAATATTAGACATAAAAGCAATACCTATTTATATCTCTTCTACTACAATTATAACACTAGTTTAGTAGTAATAATACGAGCATATTAGGTATATATTAGACTAAGTTCTTATATTATTTATCTATAGCCCTAATTACAGATATATTTAATAGGAGATTATATAAGAATCTTCTTAGTAAAGAGTTCTTTCTAAGATAAGTTTTACACCTATATATATATAAATGCAAAGCTAACTTATAATACTAATACAGATATTACCTTATAACTTCTTCTTAATAGGTTTTAGATTATAAAACTATAAAATTATAAAACTACTCTAATAATTCTAATTAATCTAAACCTTCCTCTATAACTATAATACTATAATAAGAATATACTATTATCTTATCTAATCCCTAGCCTAAAGGAATATAGAGATATTAATTCTTTTTTCTACTTAGTTATAAAAGAGATAAAGCAACTAGTAGAAGATATAAAAGATATATAGAATAACTCTATAGAAACTAGGTTTACTCTATACTCTTATATTATACTAGTTTCTAGTGATAGCCCTATATTAGCTAGTGCTATTAGTATAAAGAGGCTTAGGAATACTCTCTTCCTCTATTACTAATACTATATTTAAGATACTTTCTATAAGAAGATATATTATATACTTTATAATAAAGCTAATTATAAATAACTTAATACTATATATTAGATATACTTATAAGAGATAATAGGACTATTTAATATAATACCTATATAGTCTATAAAAGATAATATAAGCAAAAGATATAGTATTATATAAGTAAGTATACTTCTATAATTACTATTACTATTTTTTCTAGAGAGCTTCCCTCTTAATCTAATATATTGCGTTTTATAAAATATAATACTACTTAAGTTTTAACTTCTTAGAGGACTTTATAAGAATAAGAAGAAGAAGTAGAATATAGAGAATATAATAAAGCTAAGATATAATATTCCTATTAATATAAAAGATATTAATCTATAATCACTTCTATCTATTATTACACTAAAAGATTAGGCTACTATTAGTTAATAGTAAGTTAACTCTTACAAATCTATTTCTACACTTCTAGATTAAGGTCTAAGGCTAATTAATAAATAATATAAAGGCTATAAGGCTATAGAATAGAAAGCGTTTCTAATATAAGATAGGCTAGTATTACTTTTATAATTAAGTCTTGAATTTATCTTATACCTAATAAATTTTCTACTACTTTATATAATATACCTAATAGCTAGGAGCTAGTAGTTATCTAAAAGTGATCTATAGCAATTATATAAGAACTATATAGAGTTTATATAGTTCTAGAAGAGGTTATACTATAATAACTAAGCGTCTCAAGTTGAATTCTATTATATTAATAATCACTCCTTACTTTACCTTAGTATATTAATATTCTATTAAAATATATAAGCTAATATTTTAATAGCTAATTATATTAGGGATTATAGGCCTAGGGGTTACTTTTAGGCTATTTCTATAAAGCGTTTTATTAGGGAAGTAAAAGGTCTTATAAAGCTAATATTAGATATAAATATAAATCTAATAAATCGCTTGATTTAGAAGGAGCAAATCAACTACTTACTATTATAACTACTACTATATAATGCAATTAGATAGCCTTTCTAGTTAGATTACTTTCTAGCCTATCTAATCTAATATTTTAATTAAGCTAAGCGTAAAATTAAACCCTTTTTATAGTACTATAAAACAGTTAAGGAGATACCTATTAAATATATAAGATTACTAAAAGCGCGCTTTGTAGAGACTCTAAATAAGTATCTATTTAATATGAATTAGCTAAACTAGTAGAAAAAATACTATATTAAGTATAAACTCTTTATTAGATTATAAGCTAATACAAATTAATAGATACTAAAAAGTCGAGATAATAACTATATCTAGTAGGAAGTAGAAGATTAGAATAGGGAGATAGTAAGGCAGTATAGGCAGATAGCTATATTTGTTAACTTTTAGAATTAGAATATAATAGCTCTAGTGAGGCCATTTAAGAGAGTAGCTTTTAATAAGAAGAAAGCTATATTACTTATTATTAAAGGGCTTAGAAGATTAGAGTCAATTGTTATAAAGAAGATTTAAGGATTAATTAGGCGAATTGAAATTAATATAGAAGCAAAGAAAATATATATAGTAGGGGTAGATTGCGCTAGGGTTTAATTCTTTATATAGATTAGTATAAGGATTAGTATAAATTTATATATTTTCATCTAATAAAAAACTGCCTATTAATATAAGCCTCTATTATAACACACTATTATAAGCCTCTATTATAGTCCTCTATTATAACCCTGTATTATAATATAAAAAACTCTATTATAATAGTGCACCATTTTATATAGTAATTTTCCTATCGCTTCTCTATTATAACATAAAAAACCCTATTAAAACCATATCACAATTATAGGGTTTTAACAGGGTTTTAATAGGGTTTTTCATGCTATGACAGACCCTTTGCAACCGTAGGGAGAAGGGCTACAAAGAAAGCTGCGGACAGAAAGTTTCAAACTTCTAGACAAAGAAAAGGAAAAGCAGCTGGTATGCTTATTACTTGAAGACTCTTGTAAAAGCTACAAAGCAATTGTACTTTCCAGAATGTTCTTCCACTGTTCATATTCCAACAGATAAATCAAAACGAAAACAATATTTTTTAAAACTCTTAAAAATCAACGCTTTTCCCTATATTCCTCTCCCATCAACTCACCACAACTCAAACACGTGGTAAAAACAATTGCCCCAATCATCACTACTCTCCATACTAATTTGTCCATCAAATTCCTATTACCAAACTCCCAAACCAGTCATTATGACACGCACCCATCCACCCACCGGCAGATTCTCATCCACCCCTAATGGGTATCCATGCACCGTAAGATTCTCATCCTACGGTAAATCCTACGGTAAGGGGCGCCTACCATCCGGGACCAAACACACCGGCTCCCCCTTCCCACGCTGGACATCAGGGCGGAAAGGCACCCGCGCAGGCAAGGCCAGCGCCCTCGTAGCCGCCTACACCGACGACACCGACACCCTGTACGAAGACCTAGCCGCGGACTTCGACTAGGACCTCACCTCTACCTCCTCCTCGCGCCCGCCCTTCAAATGACTTGGGGAATGCGCGAGATTGATTTTAGGTTTTCTTAGCTAATCCTATCCCAGAAAGATCTTCCCTTGTATAGGATCTTGTATAGAAAATAAAAATGTTACATTAACAAACAAGAAAGAGTTTTATCGAATATGCGCGTTATGTGAGCTTCAGGTGTTTGTATTTACTTGCGTGTTATTTGCCATCGCCATGCCTTCTCGGAATGAGCTACTAAGTAAAGTGAGTGCATATGGCAACGGACTTGATCAGATAGGTATATGAAGTTACATTTTTCCATTTTGTGTCTAAATTGCCTGACTTATTATAGATAGGTATAAGAAAGGGGTCTCAACAGCCCAAATACGCGCATTAGCGCGCTACTTGCCTTCCACTTCCCCACCCATAATACATGTCCTGTAACTACATTACGATCCCTACAATGTGTTGACTAAGGGCTTTTATAACTTTCCTCTTCATTACCCTTGAATCCTTTCTGGGAGGAGTAGTAGCACCCCCGTACAATCACTTACCTCACCTCACGTACCTTCCCACCCATTTCCTTATTACCACGACCTCATGAAATCTTTTTTAATAATCCATCATTATCCTCCCAGCAAAGCATTTTCACTCCCATTATACAAAAGCACAACACATTACAGAAACAACTTCAATTACTTAGATACATGCCTTCCTATAAAGGCTATTACTATTAATCCACCTCTCACACCCACTTCCCACTTCCAATTCACTCCCCTTTACCTCTTCGCTTTCTTCGACTCCTCCTCAGGAGTCGAGAAGCCCCGTTTCAGCGGCGACTTCTCAGCGGTCCGAGTAATGTCGCTGATTGTGCGCGATGGTCTAGCAGACGACGCGGGTTTTTTCTCTAGGAATTTTCCCGACGTGTCGGCATTTGTGAATGCACTTTGGCGGTGTTGAGAAGTAAACATTTTGCACAGGTAGATCGATGGTTGTATGTGTGGGCTGTGAGTTATGAGTATGAGTTAATTCCGACTAGGAGGTATTTCAGGCGGCAGCTTTGTATGCATTCTTGCATTGTTGTTTTCCGTGGGAATAAGACCCTATCTTGTTAACGCCTTTGTTTTTGGATTAGGGAGAACAATGCTATTGTGGGTTTTCTTTGACCGTAGGTATTCTTGACAATGTGTGAGAACAGTGTTGGGCTCTGGTGATATATATTAGGCTACGGGCTTTGAGAGTTCACGAGAGGGAAAACACAACACTATATCATTACCGATCCATTATCAACCATGTCGCCTAAGAAAAACACCGTTGACTGGTACGTTGATACAGGATTAGACAGAATGTGGGATTTTGTCGATCCAGCTATCAAGGAAGAGATATGGGAAGAGGTGCCGGCTAAAGATGATGGTGGTGGTGGTGAGGTTGAGAGCGAGAGCGAGACCAAGAGTCAGCAAAGCACAAGTGAGCAATCGGCTTCAACTTCAGAGACGTGGGTACCGCGATGGACACTTGCGTTTGATACGATATTTAAAACCCTGCAAGAGTATGTGCATTCTTTGATTTAGTGTTTCATAAGACAACGAGTAAACTTTAATCAATCCCTGCATTATGCTTCCATTATATCTCTATTACAAGATGTCCAAACTCGTGAAATAGACCGTGAAAACTCTTATAATACCTCAAGCTATTCCCATTAAGTGTCCATTTAACTTACTCTCACATGTACTCAACATAAGCTTAGCTAGTATACCCTACTCAGTAGTGATTGCTAATATTTTTCAACTAACCCCCGTAAAACTGTTTCGAAATATTTCCGTCAAGCCGGAAAAGCCTAGTAACATCTCGCTTAGGCCCCTTTCTACTAGTCTTAGAACAAGGTCAAGAGTCCGCGCTTACTTCATATACCACTCGATATTTTAATTATACCCTTTAGTATAGTTCTCAATTGCTAGAGTTAGAGCACACTACTCCGTAATTTACACATATTCTTACTTCGTACCAGTGATCTTTGCCCCACCTCCACTTGAACTCCCCACCTGTTAGCGTCCATTGCACCAAGAACAGCGAATATGCAGAAACGAGCACCACAAATCGTGAAATCCAAATACCAACGTATTGAACTTCACATCTAGCTTTGTTCAAAAGCATTAGAGACTTGGAAATCTCATACTTGTGGAGGATAATGAGGGTTAAAATCGTGTGACATGTGATAGTCACGTGCCATTTACTGTAATCAGAAACTCCGAGCTGCAGATTTTCTGTCGCGTTAATTATTATATTTATCTAGTTCGAAAATAAGCCATATACCATAATTCTTGATACCTCTGCTGGGGGATATCCAGTCTTGATTCGCACCAGAAGGCTTCCCCTTTCCACCCTTTATGTGGTTAAACCATCTGTAATCTTACTATCCTTGTCCGTTGTAACTCGAAAGGTCCAATTAACATGTGCTTAGCGCAGACTCGGTCACGGGCAGCGCTACTTATAAGAACCTCAACCCCAGCCCCACAATCTTCTTCCCCACACGAAACCGTACGCAGGTGGTTCGGACACATGCAGCTATACCGGTGCAGCCCACTGTACGCTGCAGTGTTTTCCGGATGATTGCCAAGGAGGGCAATTCATGAATAGCAATTAGACGCGACTGTCCCTATCTACATGCGGCATCTCAAGAAAACCTCGGTTTGGCATCTTCAATGGCGGCTCTCCGAACCCGTCAGTCGCATCTCACGGTAGCTGCTGGAATCATCCTCTGTTTGATTATATACCTATCATTCCGCCCGAATCATCGACCATCGCACCAAGAAACGCACTCAGATGGAGGCGTAGGACCAGGCTATATCGCCCATAAACATACCCTATCAGATACAGAGGATATCGGTCTAGCTTTCCCATTTGATCCTGTGCCGCGACGTGACTTTGCGTCTCTATCCACGTTTCCACCGCACAACATCAATGAATCGTCAAAATTCGCCTTTGCTACATTCTATTGCGACCGCCAGCCCGACGTTCGAGGACCCTATTTTGAAGCTACACAGTCGCTCCTCTGGCGGATCTTGTGGTCGGAATACCGATCAAAATACCCCATCATTGTCTTTGTTTGTCCCTTCATCCCAGATGAAAACCGTCAGATATTAAGGGGCCAAGGAGCTATCGTCAAGGAAATTGAACTTCTGGACGATGTTATCCCTGATGAGGCGATCGCAACGAAAAGATGGATAGATGTGCTATCCAAGCTGAATCTCTGGAAAGAGATAGAATGGAAGAGGATTGTATTCCTAGATTCAGACGCCTTTCCCATCCGGAACATCGACGACATTTTTACTCTTGTCCCCGTACAGCACTGCAAACAGGACTTTCTAAGTCCAGAAGACAAAGCTGTTATAGCCAACGGCAGCACAAAACAAAATATATGCGATTACGTTTACGCAGGCGTGCCGTATTTTGGCGATGATCATATCAACGCTGGCATGATGGTTCTGAAACCCAACCTCGACATGCACGCCAAACTCGTCCGAGCAGCCAGGAGCACGGAGGATTATCTTGTCGAGGAAATGGAGCAGGGTGTGTTGAAGTCCAAGAACGGTTTTACCATCAACGGCCCCTTTCCCGTCCACCGTCTGCCGCCTATTTGGAATGCGCTCCCAGAGTACTATCGCAAGCATCATGCTGAGGGT
Source organism: Lachnellula cervina (assembly GCA_007825325.1). Taxonomy (NCBI): domain Eukaryota; kingdom Fungi; phylum Ascomycota; class Leotiomycetes; order Helotiales; family Lachnaceae; genus Lachnellula; species Lachnellula cervina. The sequence continues at coordinate 18,744 of QGMG01000512.1, read as the reverse complement.
CTGGAAAAGGAAATTGGACCGATTAGGATTCTGCATGCTAAATTATGGAACCGACTTTGGGGAGGATGGAATAATTTGACGGAGCTTAATGATTTATGGGATTTAGATTGGATGAAGATGTGCCGATTTTTTGATGAAGAATTTTCCGGATTTGTCGAGGCAAGACAGTCAGGCGTGTACAAAACTGCGTGGGAGAGATATCAGGAAACCCAGAAGAAGCCATCTTGAAGGACTAATTTGTATAAATCATATAGGCTAAATTGATTAATGATACTGGTAATGTGCCTTTGGCATAGCTTGATATCATGTGACGCAGGGCATGGTTTCCCAACTCAGCTCATTGAAGTTCAAAACAATGGTAACAAACAATTGTAACAAAGAATCCCACATTGTTCAAAACATTCAAGTAACAATCCTTTAACGAGAATCCTGAAAATAACAAAGCAGTTCAGGAAACAATACACTCTCAGAGTCTCAGTTATCAACAGTCTTCGAAAGCGAATTATATAAACAAGCTCGAAATCCAACATTACATTACCTCTCTTCAATTCTTCCAACCACACACGCACATAAATAAATACACAGGAACCCAATCGCAAAATCAATACCGACCAAACCCAGTCATCATGGGCGGAAAAAACCAAACGGGCAGCTGGCCGTTCGAACACCCGGATGTGCGCAACCCCAAAGTCCTCCGGTGGGACATCCATCTCCTCGCCGACGAGCACGCCGTCGGCGAATCCGCAGACAAGACTCCCAAAGGCAGGAATCGCAAAGCGCAGAAGCCAGCACCAGCTGCTCCAGCTTCCCAGTCCTTCAAGTCACAGGTTGGCGACGACCACGATTTCTCGTTTGACTGCCCATGGCGGACAGACGAGCAGGTCAAGGAGTCCAGGACTGAGGGAGACTCGAAGGGCGAGGAAGAGAAGGTGGAAAAGGATAAGAGGGTTCCAGACATCTGGAATGCCGACGGGTTCATAGGCATGGCGCTAATCTATTAGGTGGAGACCTCATCTTTTGGGGAGGGCCCTCTGAGCGACCTCCTTGAAAGATTATGGTTTTCGCCGGATAGATATATACGGTGCTTATGTGGGAGGATATCCTATGTGACCTTTTGGACTTTTAGAGAATGTAATTGATCTTTTGAAAACGAATATTTTTGGTCTGCATATTATGTGAAGCATTTTGTAATTTGTGAAATAAACACCGAAACCTGTGAGGGCATACCTTGTATGAAGTGAGAGTTGGACGCTTGCTGAAGCTTCCTTGTAAGTCGAATTAATTCTAGACAGATGAGCATTGTGGAAATTATGGGTTTCTGTTGGCTTGTTCCAGAATGAAAAAGATTGCCGCCGATTAGCAGAACGAAAGACTTTCTTTGTACGCCGGAAAGCCCCCTGTGATCAATTCAGATAGAACATGGCAGAGAATAATCTAATACATTCTATCCAGGAAACACAGATTCTATCACGCAACAACTTCCGATGTTATTAAACCCCACCACAAACCCAATAATAAACCCAAACATCCACACATCCAAACATCCCCCTCACACAATCACATTGCCACCATCCCCCAAACAGCAAATAACCACAACTATGCCATCCTACTTCAGCGACTCAACGATTACCACAAAACAAAGCAGAAAATACAACTTCAAGGAGTGGAAGGACCAGTGGAAGGAGTATCGAGCCAGAAGACAAGAGCGGAAGGAGTTGAAAGTCTTGAGGAGAGATTTCCAGAAGCAGATGGGAGAAGAAAACAAGAGAAGAACAATTGTGGTGAAGCTGGAAATTTGGATTCCAGCTTGGAGTTAACGGCGGAATGCACAGAGGTATCCGAGTGAAGGTGTGGGTTGGGGGTTGGCATTGTTGAAAATAGTCGTGGGGGTCTCTATTAACAACTATCTCGATGTTGAAATATGAAAGAGGTTGAGAGTCAGGCTGGCAGAGAAGCTTTGTACATGAATCGAGATGAGAGGTTCGAAGATTTCCATGTCACTGACTTCGGCGTGGAGAACCGTGAAAGTGTATGACACAATTAATTCTAAGTCAGAATGGCAAATAACAGATAAGACATGTGGGGTTTTCTTCCAGCTTGCGTGGTACGTAGAATGATTTAGTTTGAATCCGCAAATTGGTCAGAAAGTGCGATGCAAGACAGTTTCATAAGTCTTTTCTATCTAACAAAGAAATTATCATTAGGCGAAACAAAGGCATTATTATCTCAAACCAGGACAGACTATCCGTAGATACACAGTTGGAAACACAGCATAAACAGGTATTCTCATGGCATTATATACCCCTGACATTCTGTCGACAGAATCTCTCTCTCTCAACCACGAGCCTCAGCTACACCCCACATACTCGACAACCTCGACGTCAATTTATAAATTCCAAGTCCAGTTTCAATCAAGATGGGATTGCAAAGCTGGTGGAAGCGAAACTCCCGAGCTGAACGAGAAAGGCGTCATGCGGAGGCAATGTGGGCCGAGATCGTAAAAATCGAAACCGACATTGCGAGGGGGCATAGCAAGCCACCTGGTACGTTACCTTGCCCACCAATCCAAGAGGAACCAGAGCCCTCTTCTCCATCCCTCGACACCAAAACAGCTGCAAGGAGCAATGTCAAGGAACTCGTCTCTAAGCCAGAGACTGCGAATGCCTCTAGCTCCGAGAAGACTTCCGAGTCGGCAGCAGAGGGGAAAGGGAAAGGCAAAGCCGGCCCTTCTGGAAGTGAGCTGGAGAGTGAAGATTCCAACGAGTCGTCATCCATCTCAAGCAAATGCTCCCACGGATCAGGATCAGGGGACAAAATCACCTGGTTTCGCATGTCAGACGATGCGGACTTCGAAGCACTGCAGGCGCTGACTCCGCGGAACGACGACAGGAACTTCACGTTGACGTTTGAGTAACTGCAAAGTCAACAAGCGAGTCGCTGGTCGACTGCGTGGCAGCACATGTAGATTAGCTTCAGATGTGTGAAACTATAATCAATTTAAGGATGGGGTCTTCAATTTCCCCTCAAATCATATTTACCCATGTAGAGTTTGTGTGAATAGTGACATGTACAGGTAGGAAACGCAGCATACAATTCAATACTAATCAAGTTTGAGACATGACAGGAAATCGGCGGACCATGACTATATTGATGAACGACTTAAAAAACACAAACTGCTCGCTGCGAAGATAATAATACGCTTTGTGTGCAAAGAGGAGGCCCAACTTGTTCCCAATTGTGGGAAGACAGAGGGGCTTATGCGATGCAGCGCATTTAGTACCGTGAGTAGACGATTTCATCATCTGGCAGTTCCTCATTACTAATCCTTTTCTATAGCAAACGATGTGTGCGCACAGGATCAGAAACAGTTTCTCCCATAGAAGACACCAAATTGAAACAGGAACTCCGACATACAAAGAAGTTTTAGAACCATGGCTGGATCAAATCTCCTCTTGGAGACCACTCAGAAAATCTCAAAGACATCCCGTGGATCCCATAACAGCAGAGATTAGGATACGACAAGCATCACCAAGTCTACACACGGAAGCCTTCCTTGCCAGTGATCATGTCACGCTTGTGGCTGCGGAATTCAGGAGGCAAAATATTGGACACGAATTCTTTGGACAGCGAGCTTCCAACCTACTCCATGTCGAACGCATTGATACCAATCAAGAGCCAAGACCGCAGCCATTAGATGACGAGGATGAGGCTAGATATGTGGGGTGTGGCTTTGCATGTCTATTCATGTTCAGATGCGGTCGTTGAGCACGGGAACCATCGATCGAAGATGGCAGAAGGGAAAATAGATAATGTCTTTCAAACAAAGATCTGGAAACGATTATCGGTTTCAGAAAGTAGTAATACAACAAAGAAAACGGAAAGTTGGGATGAGAACGGCACGAAGGAACAAAGAAAACGAAGTTGTAAGGCTTTACATGACGGTGGGATACAACAAGACAAAGGCCTCGTCCGCAATTTCAGACGAAGAATCCGAATTGAAAATTGTCCCAAGTGGAGAAATACCTGTCAAGTGTTCTCAGGATACACCCATGCACCGCAGCAACTCGCCAACCTCAAATCAAACGATGGCAAAATTCCTCAAACAAATATTCTCACACGGTTCAACAATCCTGGGCGCTTCTTCCAAAATACCCACTACCAACCAACTAGTCTTTCCCGAAAGCAAGCTTGAAACCTACATAATCGATATGTTCCTCGGCCACGGCCGAACTCTGACAAACCCATGTCTAGAATGTGGCTGTGATTGCTGCCGCGTATTGACAGGCCAAGACTCGAGCAATGAAGGTCACTGTGTCGAGTGGCAGGAATGGAGGGAGTGGTTAGATGAATTGTGCGCGGAGCTTGATGCCGCGCAGGCTGAGGAGGGCTTCGTTAACTCGGATGCTACGAAAAGGCTTGCTTGATAGGGCTTGTTTTGTTAATCAGATATGTGGATAAGATGCTGCTCTGGATGTATTTTGTAGTGAATATAAGAGCTGTTGGTATTGAAGTGAGTGTCGCCCTGAGCCGTTGAATTAAAAATTCGTCCCAGTAAGCTCAAAACATGGAACAGACGAAAACTCTTTCGACTGTGAGTCCTTGAGTTCGTAATTTTGAGATGGAAAATCGTACCCTAGTGTATCAGAGAACTGAAAACAGTCTTGATCATCTTCTTAGAGCACACTACACACTTTGCACTTGAGAGTAAGTAGCACCAAGCGTTGAAAGTTCTAGAGCTTGCAGCAACATAGCGCGAGACTCCAAGTTAAAAAACAGTGCTGCATGCATATATCCATATCCAAAGGGCCGGATTTCGTGACCCGGAGTTGAGCTCCGGAGACTGATGTGAACAAACGCTGGAATGAGTCTATCTCAACACCGAGTTCAAAGTCATGAGTAGGGGAAAGCGCTGGCGCACCTAAACATTTAAGCTTGTTCCTTTGAAAGCAAAGTATTTCAGGTCCATCTGCAGTCAAGATATCATTGTCGAGCTCAGTCTAACATCACACCTCCGTGACTTCCAAAAAGCTCGTTCTGACTTCACGGTGTGAACAAAAGAAGCTGATACCCCAAAGGCAAAGACTCCACAACTCCAATCGAGGACGCAGTCATCAAGTTCTCTAATGCTCTGTAGAACTTGAAGAAATGGCTCCTCTTCTTCATCATCGTGACTCGTGCAATTCTGAGCCATGTGGTTGCGCCGTGATCCCCGCATTCTGAACGATGAAAGCGTCACTTGCTCTAGACACATTTCAGTGTTCTGGGTAGCTATATCCATTATTGAAGACTTCTTCACCTTTCTTTGTCCATCGCGAGCCTAATTGGGTGAACTCCTGATGTGAGTTGACCTTGAACGATATCCGCGATTGGAAACTCAAATTTCGCTGGAGGTTTTTACGAATTAAGAATCCGAGACCCGATTCTTGCTCGCTGACATTGAGCAGAGCTTATAGACTAGACTTGGTTGGTTTGAGGTAAAAGTCCTGCTTATTGGAAGCTATAGCTGCTGGGTATGAAGAAGTTTAGGAGAATGGGCGGCCGGTGTCCTCCTTACTGAGGAATTTGCAGTTACGGTTATCCGTTCACACTCACGCCTGCCCATACCTCAAAACTCATTCAAGATATCATCATAACAGCAATAAGGTTGAAAACGTTGAAGTTTACGCCATCTATCTCACGTGGTTTCATGCGCGGGGTCGCAGCTGGTGAAAATGGTGGGGTCTGGACTCTAGTAACGCTGCTGCTGTACTCCGAAGTGAGGTACAATCTTAGAGGGGTCGTGCAGCTATATACCGTATTTCTGTGGTTTTACCCAATCCAATAGACGATTTTAGACGAGCTTGGACGAAAAGTGGCAGATTACATCGTGCATGAAGCCCACAATTATATAGGTTTAAGCTTACTCGACCACGTTTTTGAGCAAATCTAGCCCCAGCCGATCAATTCTTTATACAGATACTAAAACAACTTATTTCAATCACGTACACTATGTTTCACGCATCAATTTCTCCGTATCTGATTCCTAAATCCTACGTAATAATCGTCACGAAACTCTTTCTCATAGCCTAGTAGATAGTGCCGGAGATCCCCGAGTAAGATCACCCCTGTACTGTACGCCACGCCTTTCGGGTGCAGTTCTCGTCTATTTTATTATAAGCTGTTCATCTTTATCGTTTCTTCAGTCTTCCCTCCTTTTTCATTTCCATTTGACATCATAATCCTTGGAAGCGTCTCTACGTATATATACATATACTGGTTTTCATCCCCAAAGCCGACATTTATCTATTTGACTGAAAGATCCAAGCCCGTTGTCTAAAACCAACCGCTCAGCCTCTTCCCATTCCCGCCCCAGACAGTGAGCACCCGCAACAATGGCATCTTCACTCACCAACCTCTCGCTCTACGCCGTCCCCGCCTACTGGATCCTCTGCCTCGTCCCGCACAACTACGCCATCGCCATCATGTCCAAAGCCAACAACGGCTACTGGGACAACACCAACCCGCGCTCCTCCGTCTGGGACGCCAAACTGAAGCAATCCGCCTCGGCCGATGTCTTCGGCCGGTACGAGCGCGCCGAGGCCGCCATGAAGAACGGCTTCGAGAACTTCCCCATTTTCGTGGGCGCCATCTTGGCGGGCAACATGGCTAGGCTGGAAAGCCAGACGCTCAACAGCTTCGTGGGCGCTTATCTGGCAATGCGGGTCTTGTATACGGTGGTGTATGTCAAGGTTACTAGGAATAAGTATAGTTTTGCGAGGACTGCTATTTGGGGCGTGAGTACGCTGTTGTGTATGGGGATCTATGTGAAGAGTGGGCTGGCCCTTAATTCAGCTTAGGCGAGAACAATCGTCGATTGTTTGCAAAGTCTGCATTTCATAGTCATGCGGAGATTTTTGGGCCTAGACTGGCTTTTCGGGGTACAGATAGGGGAATGGGGGAAGGACAAGAACACTGGGTAAGACAGGACGGTTCACACCCGTACGAATATCCCTAGAGTGTCTTCCATCGAGCCCTAATGCAGCACCTTCCTCTTTGCCTGTCTTTGATGATGAGACATTGAAATCTGAATACAATGTACTCCCTGCTCGTCTGAAGCTAAAGATGCATTATTCCTCTCGAAACCTCTAACCAGCAAAAGTCGCGCAGATATCGTTAGTTTTCCGAGGCTTGAAAGCTGCAATTGAGTCACTCAAATTGAGTGGCGAATTCATAGAGCAGAGTAACATTGGGCTCCATCAATCTCCTCATGATCCTGAAGTAGCCAATACTACAACAGCTATTTTCTCTCTTCCTCCGTCCCAACCTCTCCTAACATTTCATGATATGTTCAGCCCTCTCCTTCACCTTTTCCATCCCGCGCTCTCCCTAGATGAAAAAAGTATTCTAATAATCAAGTGAGTTTTAATGCCTGACTAGGATACCTTTCTTATCCACGAAGAACCGTGGTTGGGTAGCTATCCGATGATCTCGCGGAATTCTTCGCAACTGCTCATTAATTTCGGTCAGCTTCGCAGACCTCTCAAGACATTCTTTTGTTTCTTCAGCTGAATACTGGACCGGTGGTTTTTTATTTCCTGGAACAAGCGCAGACCAGTTCTGTATGGCATGTATCAACTCGGCTTGCAGAGAAGTGTTGTCGCCTTCCCAAGGTTTACAGGCGACATCGTACAAGATGGTCTTCAGGAGGTGAAAGAGGCTGAACTGGGCTGCTGCGTAGAAGTACGATTTGCGATGCCTGATTGTGTAGGCAACGTAGTAGCAATGCACTTGTCTCCGACGGTGAATTTCCATCTCGTCCTCTTTTTCGCCGTCGCAAAGCGTGTCGAAATTTGGGGGGAGGCTGGGAGATTTGAGGTCTCTTGAGTCTTTGTCCTCGTAGTATTGAAAATGCTTTGGGACTTTGGCCTGCAGGAAGATTGGAAGGATAGCTGTATGCCGCCAATCGATTACTCCCGTGATATCGCCAGATTCCGAGACAAATATGTTGTACGGAGACAGATCGGGGTGACGGATCGTAGGTGCATTATCTTCCGTCTTTTTGGGAACGAGGTATGGGCAACCTTGAGATAGTCCCTCAGGTAGCCGATTTGCACCTGCGGGTCGACTTTTTGATTCCCGTAACATTCTCGATGGAGAGCTTTGCGGGGATACCTTGGTTGCCCAAATTTTTGAAGCCATTGCAGCTCCCTCTCCCCAACTGCTTTTAAGACATCTTCGGAAGTGTCCCCTAAAGTATGCGACATCAGTCAGAGGATAAGTGTAGCTGTCACAGTACTTACAAGGGCCATGACTGACGGAAAGCTCGTGCCTGTTCTGAAACCACCATAAATAATCAGTGGATGGACCAATGCAGAATTTGGCGCCATCGGTGATTGTCTGTGGAAGATCTACGCTCCTGACGCCAGGTTCCAAGGAGTTTTTGTAGAAAATGCTGCCGCTGACTGGAAATTGAATGTCGAAAAATGTTTGCTCTAGCCTAACAATCTTCTCCATGAGATACCACCTCTTCCTTGCCGTCATGTTGTACCAAGTTGAGCTTAACCTTTTCCCTGGAAGCTTTTCCATAATGATGTATTCAGAACCAACCGAGTTGGACGAGGATGAGCTCCAGTCGAAGACCTTTGGGATGGGTATTCCGTGAAGTCGAAGGAACTCCATTGTTGCCACTTCACTAGCAACACCATAGTTTTGAGGAACCGTGTACGGATATGGGAGACGTGCTATAACTATCTGGCCGTCTCGGAAAGTAGCTTCAAATATACGGTGCGAGCTGCTTTCCTCCGCAATCGTTCTAAAGAGTGTAATGTCATCGCAAGACTGGTCAACAGATTTGGCAATGATGGCACAGAGTTTGTGTATCCTGAAATGGAAGTGTCTTTCGGGAATTCGTACCGGTAGGTGCTCATTGTGCCTAGGAGAGAGCGTTAGCTTTGTAGAAGTTGTTCTAAGAATTAGGACGCACAGCCATCTGAGAATGGAGTAAAAGGGTTGCTTTAGATTATTCGCATCGACGGTCTCGTGGTGCTGCTTTTGAGTGCTGTACCTCCGCGACGGCGAGCAGGTGAGCCTAGGCCAGTCAATCGTGAAAGAAGAGCGGATGGACCGGAGAGCTCGGCGGGTAGAGGCTGTTTTATGCATTTGAAAACTCAATAGAGCGATAGCTCACGAGATATGTATAATGGATTTCCAAGACGACGATGTCTGTTCGAGTATGATCGCGGATCAAGAATGAGGATTATCAGTGAATGGTGGACCTTGAGGTCTATTATTTTCTGCTGTGTAACACCACCTGTTAGGGGGCGAGTTCCAGTCACCCGCCTGCCAAGCGCCGGCCCGCGCCGCATTCAGTAATAAAGTAGATGGCGTACGCTCCTGCTACACTTCCTATAATGTAGGCACACCTTCAACCTCCACATCGCAACGCTTTCTCCCACGATGCAGCTCTATAACCTCAAGTGAACTCAAGTATACCGGTCACTAAAGGTGCGGCACTGGGCACGTAGGAAGGGTCAGCACCGTCCTCCAGCTTCACCTTGGTGATGAGCCCCTCAAAACTATCACCCCCGATTACGGAAATCGGCGCTTCGATTGACATGGGATTACCCCAAACAAATGAATTGCTCAAAACGCCAATAGTAGTAGTAAACTCGAAAGTCTCCAGCCTACTGCTTTCTCCTTGGGTAACGCTTAGATATGTAGCGTTATTGATGGCGACAACACTGACGTCCGTCCAAGTGTTTAGCGGCAAGGTGTAGTTGAGCACAAACGCATTTCCGCCCGTGATAAACATCACATTGCTGATACTCCCATTTCCCGCTTTGAGTGAAGATGCGCTTCCAGAAAAGAGCGTCCCCGGCGTGGATGAGGTCGGTTTCACAGAGAAAGATAGCATATAGTTGCGCCCTTTAGAGAGTAGCGGCGTATTGATGGCACACCCGCTAGAGAGCTGCAGCACCGATTCAGTCACGCTGCAGTTACCACTTATTATACCATCGTATCCGTTACCGGACTTGTCTCTCACTGTTTTGGTCCACCATGTTGTTGGCTCCGAGAAGTCGTATGATAGAATAGTGTTTGTCTTCGACTTCACTACGCGGTCTAGGTTCTGACCGGGAATTGCTGCGTGGAGATTTTCGAAAATGGAATTGAATTCCGACTGCATGAGATCACCGCCCCATTGCTTGTCTGCTAGAGCTGGGAGACCTTGCCGAACAGCCCAGTACGCTTCAATGACGGAACTCGAGTTTGGTCCGAAGTCGTTCCAGACAACAGGTATCTGGCCTAAGACGTAAGGGTTACTTTTTGAGGGATTGTTTGTTGAATTACTTGTATCAAAAATGTTGGGGGCGTATGGACCTCCGTCCGGAGCACCGTGGAAGACTCTAGTCAAGTTGATTGATTGTGGGTAGCTACCAGACCATTTGTTGACCACATAAAAGGCGTCGTCTGAATTAACAACACTATAACCTTTCTTGATAAAATCAAAGTAAGGATTAGCCTCAAAGAACTCCCAATGCTGTATCGAGACATTGGCAGCGACGTTTGTTGTATTGGGGAGACTTGAAGGAGGGAATGTTCCCCAGATTCTGGTCTTCTTTGCCGAGCTTTCAGAAACGACATCAGTCATAGTATTGACATACCGATTGTACTCCGAGATCTCAGCACTCGAGTATTCATCTGCTCCAAGGTGTACCGTCTTGGAGTGAAACCATGGCAAGAAGGTTTTCCACACAGCCTCCATCGTCGGAATAGTTTCAGGGTACGAAATATTCAACATGCTGAAATCGGTGCTTAGCGCAAGCTCCGGCTTCCATTGATTGAAAACAAGGCTATGGCCGGGTGCGTCAAACTCAGGAATAATGGTTACGCCTCTACTTGCACATGACTGTTGAATTCTTTCAAAGTCCGTCTCATAGTAAGACTCATTAGGTCGGATATTGAGACCTGCAACTGCAGCGGCAGGCGAGTTCAAGCGGAAGGACGAATAGAACTCAAGCTTGCGCTCCATCGATATGTTTGGATTAAGGTTCGAAGAATCGCTTAAGTGAAGATGAAATATATTCTGTTTGAAGAAAGACATATATGAACACATCTCAATCACAAAGTCCGGAGGATAATAATGCCGGCCTACATCGAGCTGAGTATAGAATGTAAGCATATGATTATATTTAGATTGAATAAAGCGTTACCATAAAACCACGAATTCCCCAGCCCGGCGAGTCTATAGCTGATCCATAAGCCAGTTCCAAGTTTTCCAGCACGGCTTGTTGCAGCAAAGATCTTGTACCCCACCAGGCTCCAAGAGGGCTTGCTCCTGTCAAGGCGATACCTTTGGAGTCGATCTCAATCGAATAGCCTTTAGAGGTCGTACGGCCGGCAGCATCAATGTATTTACTCGCGTTCCCAATAGATATAAAAATTGAATTCAGGGCCCCTTGGCTCCCAGTGATGACGGGAACATTCAATCCCAAGATAGACTGAAGATCATTTCCAAAGGTTGAGGCAAAGCCCGACAGAGTAGGCGGGATAAGGGTTTCCCCATCATTGTCGACAGCATCATAGTGCCTTCTATCGACAATGACTTTCTCTAGCTTACGCAAGGAGAAACTGCCCTTGATCGCGGATTCCACAAATGGGACAGTAGGGATTCCAAGCCAACGTGCTACTGAACAGGGACTCAGAAATGAATTTCTCCTAGGTAATAGAATGTTTGAACTTACCAGTCTTTTCCGGCAGCAGTAGTCCGAGAGCGATCAATATCAGAAAGCTGAATTGCATGGTCACGTTTCTTTTCAAACCTGGGATTTTGATACAGGATGGAGAACGCCATCGGCAAATCTTATATATGGCGGGACATTTAAGCGCAAATAGGACTGTAACATGATTGATATTAAGATCCACATCCTCTAGAATGGGCCCAAGTGGGGGGTAGTAGTAACGTTGCCACTGATGCTCTATGTTCTCGAGATTACCATCCGATATTCCGCAAAAGTGGGATGGATGGGCAGATTAGACATACTGGAGCGACTGGAATACGGCGATAACATAATGCCACCAGACCTTGTTGCAGATCTCGCTAGTTTTGCTGTAGCCCATGTTGTACAAGTGGAGCTAAGCGCTGCATTAGGAGTGTACAATTGGAAGTGCACCTATTGAATTATTCCATATGATGTAACAACGTGCGTAGGGCAGGTAGATTAGAATTGCTCAAAGTCATAGTCGAAGAGGATATCATAACCGCGGATTGTGTTAATAATAATAACTTAAAGTAACTTTAATGGGACTAATGGATTGAATTGCAATAACTTTAACGCTAAGGCACATGCCCCTCTTAATTGCTACTAAATACCCCCAAAGAATTATAGAGCCAACGCGATAAACTACCATAATACCTTTTATTGCTCATCGATGATATCCGATAGTCTCAGGGGTAATCAGGATCTGGAAAATTACCCCAAACTCTCTCCGATTGACCTTGCGCTATCGTAGTACTATTGAAGGTTGGTTCCAACTCAAGGATCACAATCTTATTGACTGCTCCAGGCTTCAGTACAGTGCCGGGCAGATACATTGACTGTTGGGGTCCAACAATCCAGTACCTTCCTAGCATGAAATCATTTACCCACACAATTCCCTTGACTCCATTCGGGACCGCAATAAACGTGTCTAAAGCTCTTGTGTCGGTACCGGCTATTTGGTCAATCAAAAAGTCACCGTAGTAGTAGACCGGAGGCATTAAATCTGTGATAGTTGGGACAACCCGGGCAGGAGCTGGAAGTTCGTCCATTGGTAGAGAATACATATCCCAGCCCAATAAGATAGATTGCCCGATTGTGACGTTAGATAAAATTCCCTTGTGAGGATCGAGCAGAGCATTATATGTATTAGATGGTGGGGAATAATAATCGACTCGACCTAGATTTTCGACCAGGAGTTGTAATTTGTCGCCAGATTTAACCGAGACCGTCAAGTTCTGAGGGTAGATATAAGTGCTGTCAATGGCTCCGACCTTTTTCCCATTAACATATGCAATCACTCGATCTCTAGCTCGATCGCCAGGCAGCAGAATTCCTTCCAGATCCTTTGTAATTTTGTGCTCGTAGAGTATGAAACCGTAAGCCTGATCAAGATCCTCCATAGGAACGGGCGTAGCTTTGCTCATGGTAGGTTTGTCGAGGTCAAACAGTGATGCCATTGGAGTCAGTTCTATGTCTGGAATTGACAGTCTGGGGATGTTTGCCGGAGGCTCTGGTATGCTGCCATTTGGAACATACTTCTGGATCAGGTTTCGTAGAGTGAAATATAAGTCAGTCGTGCGGCCACTCTCATCGAGAGGGGCACCGTAGTCGTAGCTGGTAGTGAAAACCTTTGAATAGTTCTGCCAGATAGCACCATTGCTCAGGCCAAAATTCGTCCCTCCATGGAACATGTACAAACTAATGGAATTGCTCGGATTCAGAACAAAGGTTATGTCTGATATGAAGCCTTCAACGAGTGAGGGATATCCATCGGTGGTCTGATGAGCAACGTTCTCCCCCCAATTATCAGGAGCGAGTGTATAATACTCTCCATCCAGAAGAGGGCCGAGCTGGGCTGGATCAGTGATGTATTTGTCACGAGCAGGGAAGCCGTAGGTAGGGCCCCCATCGATCTCAGTCAGAACATCTGGGACAGAGCCACCATAGAGAGTCCAGTCGTTAGTGCCGTCATTAGTATAGAGAGGCACATCATAATTCTGCAACAGGATATCCCGCAATGTAGACGTATAGTTGTGGTTAGAACCGTATGAGCCGTACTCATTTTCCACCTGGACCATGAGCATGGGGCCCCCTTCTGTGACTTGTAAAGGCCGCAATTCCGTCGCAAGCTTTTCGAGGTAGATCTTCAAGTAGTGAAGATAAGCATCGTTGTATGTTCGGACAATTAAGCCGGGAACAGTACTGAGCCAGTACGGGAAACCACCCCATTCCCGCTCTCCACAGATATACGGTCCAGGCCGGAGCACAACATGAAGTCCTTCTTCCTGAGCAATCGTGAAGTACTTTGCAATATCATTCTGTGGATTGTCCATCGCCCACATTCCTGGGTCCGGCTCAAGGAGATTCCAGTAGACATAGCTGAATATGGTATTCAAGCCCATCGCACGTGCCTTAGCTAATCGGTCGCGCCAGTATTGATAGGGTATTCGTTGTGGATCCATTTGACCACCAATTATAATATATGGCTCGCCATGAAGAAGAAAAGTAGTGGCATTGTAGGTGAAGGCAGGCGGTGTTACAATTTCCGTGGAGGATCGTGTTGGAGTTGAAGCTACTGACTTTTCCGACGTTGACAGTGCGGCCAAGATTAATACTAGACAAATATACATCGTTGTATGTTTTACAGTATGTCAATAGTTTCAAGCTTCGCATGTCAAGAGGACCTTTCTTGAGTCTAACAAGTAGTTCTGAGGTCCGACTTACTTGGGCTTCTCTGTCCAGGTCTAGAGAGTTGATCTTCCACCGTTATCAATGCGTCGCAGCCCTGCTCTCAGTTGCGGTGGGGAAGCGGGACAACGTTACAGTTGCCCCTCTCAAGGGGATATGATAGCAGGCAAACAGAAACCATAAGAGGTGCTAGTGTCACATATCTCGACATTTTCCCAGGGTTGTTTTGATCCTTGTATCAATATCCGGGTCCATGTCGAAGTCAACATTAATATCATTGTCAGATACGCATTTTGCGCGTTTGGAGGTAGAGTGGCTTACATAATCCCACACTAGCTCTCATTACCTAAAATATTCAGATACGAGATCTCCACGACCGATCAGCCGGGTATACTCTCCCTTTCAACCCCTTGTCAGGACCTATAGATATATATTACCATTTTACCTGCTTTGTTTGTACCCCGCAGTCTTCTAGTCGCCCCTCAGTCCCCTGCTTCCTATATGATAGCCGAGTACATAACCCATATAAGCGAGTCTCATATCAGGATATCACTGTGCAGGTGTTGGGTGCACGACTCTCTCATATGTTGTCATCTCCCCGCATTGTCTTTATCCGTATAGCCAACACCGGTTGCATTTTACCAGAAGGCACGTAACGTTGTCTTCATCCCATTTATGTCCAGCTATTCAGAAGTACAGATGGCCCATTGGGTTATGTAAAATTGATGATTTATCCCTGGTAATAATTAGTTTACTGCTCCAGTTGACTAGTTATCAAATACTCCTTGGAAGTCACCTTTGAGCTTCTTTGGACAGTCATTTCTCCATTCCTACTATGCGTTTCCAAGACTTGATCCAGCTATTTGTGGTAGTTTCACACACTGTGCAAGGCTCGTTCAACCCAAAATACACTCAAAATGTTGAGACAAGCATTGCAATTCCAATAGATATCTCGGGACTTTGGAATAGTAGAGCCTTTGCTTCTGGGCCCAATGACGCTGATATGGATGGGTTAGGAAGTAAGATAATCTGCCAGATATGGATGTCAACCCACAATTTAATGCCATTATCTAGGTGGCTATCCATCTAGCTATATGCCACCGCCAAAGTTCATTTATAGCGGGATAGATTTCACCTTTCCAACGTACCAGAACCTAGGAAACGACAGCATTCGAGCCTCTGGACAAACGATCTCGGTTCCACCCGGGAAATATTTCAGCGCGCATTTCCTCGCTGCGGCAGAGAAGGGCTCCATGGCGAAAGGAACTATAAACGCTACCTATACGGACGGCAGTACTGTTTCAAGTGCTGTTCTAATTCCTGTATGGTGGCACGACTATCTCTACGGTGGAGATATTATATTTCCTTTTTATGTCACCGAGGACAAGGCAGATTTCAACAAGTCCATGATATACTTGGTGGGCTCGAAACTCGATCCGACGAAAGAGCTGGTTTCCCTCCAGTTGCCTGCTGAAACGACTGGAATCCATGTCTTCTCCTTGAGTATGTGGCCTGCTGGGGGTACAAGCAATGTTCACCTCGAGGTGCAAATGGCACGGTCTACTCAGAAGTGGCTTGCAGGCGGCAGAAGTGTTCAAATCGTTGAGATTCTTATTAACAATGTAGGATCTGTATGGGTTGACGGCCATAATGAGGTGCAAATTACAGTGCAATCTCACGGTTACAAGACTGTGAAACCCGCCACAATCAAGAGATTACGTCCCGGTGATCAAGTAAAGGTGGAGGTAGGCGTTGCCACAACAGCTAAAGTAGGAAGCACAGGTAAAGCCACTGTCCAGGTGGCATCTGGAGATACAGTATACACCGAATATGAATTCCAAGCAACTTTTGGGATTATTCCATACGAAGCGACCTTCGATTCTGTATATACTCACGAAAGCCCGAGGTGGTTTGATGACTCCAAGTATGGCATCTTTATTCACTGGGGCCTATATTCTGTTCCTGCCTGGGGAAATTCCGGTTCCAACGAGGCCTATGCCGAATGGTATGCCATAAGAATTTGCTGATATTGCCACCGCTAACAAGAACAGGTATTGGTGGAACATGAACGCTGGCCGGAATACCTCGGACCAGTCTTACGAGTATAATCTCGAGAAGTATAGACCTCATCATAAGTATGATGATTTCATGCAAAACTTTACTGCGAGTGCTTGGGATCCGAGGGAGTGGGTAGATTTGTTTGCAGGTGCAGGTGCCAACTACTTTGTGCAAACGACTAAGCACCACGATGGATTTGCATTATTTGACGTCTCTACGAATGCTACTTTGAGGACTTCGGTCGCTCAGAGCCCGCACAGAAACTTTTTGCAGGTGATTTAGCCTACGAGTAAAACGTCTTGATGAAATCTGCTAATTGTGGAAGGAACTATTCGATGCTGCGGATCAATATCAGCCCCAGCTGCGTAAAGGGACATACTTCAGTTTACCTGAGTGGTTCAATCCCGCATATGGTCCATATGGGATGGGAAAATGGCCGGGAAGTTAGTAAACTTTTCTAGGATGGTGATATCAAACTAACCTCAGTACTCCGTAGAAAACGCTACCAATCCCTACACCAATCAAACTCTTCCATATACAGGCTTCGTGGAAGTGGGTGATTTCTTACAGGACATTATGCTACCTCAAATGCAATCACTAGCTGCAATGGGGACGGACATCATGTGGTGCGATGCAAGCGGTGCGAACCTCAGTATCGAATTTGCAGCCCCTTGGTTCAACGCCGCACGCTCCGAGAGTCGCCAGGTCGTCATGAACAACCGCTGTGGTATTCCCGCAGACTTTCACACGCCAGAGTATTCTCGGCTCAGCATTTCCCAACCACGGAAGTGGGAGTCGAATAGGGGAATGGATCCCTACTCGTATGGATATAACCAAGCAACCGCAACCTCATCCTATATGAATGCTTCAACCATTGTCAACACGCTTATTGATATCATCAGCAAGAATGGGAATCTACTTCTGGATATTGGGCCCACTGGAAATGGGTCAATTGTGCAAGTTGAGAAGGATAATCTGTTGGAAGCTGGGGCTTGGATCCAGTCACATGGCGAAGCAATTTTCAACACAACCTACTGGTTTATAACACCTGGTGAAGGGGATTTGATCCGCTTCACGCAAACGCTGGACGCTTTTTATATCCACGTACTTGAAAAGCCAAGCCAGACTATTATTATCAACTCACTGGTACCTTACATCACAGGTGATAAGATCGTTACAGTTGGCGGTACATTGTCCGGTTCGCCCATCCAGTCCAAGCTGCTAGCGAATGGCTCCTTGGAAATTGAAATTCCTGAGAATATCATTGCCGCTGACAAATACACTTGGACTTTTAAGATTCCCTTTTAGTATGCCTATTACTTAGATGCTGGTAACCGTCGGTTACTCGCTCAAGAGTACATCTGCTATTAATGCTTAAGGTGGACCACAGATTCTTTTACGCTAAAGCGCTTGAAACATCAGCTTCCTGATCTATTTAAATAGTATCCTTAAAAAGATCAAGTATACCTTCACATGCCGGTCAGTCACAGCTCAAAAGGAGCTATTATGTAGCTTATTAAAGCAAAAGCCGATTTAAGCAGGGACCTCTAATAGTATAGATATAAAATTTGAAATAGATTGAGGAGTATAGTTATAGTAATAATATACCTTGTTTAATAACCTAGACCTCGAAGACAATTCGCGTCTAAATTAAGGAGAACAATTTAGCTTACTTATTTGCCTCCCTAAGATATCTATTTCGCTGCAAGAAATACAGTAGCACCAGCTTTGGGCAACCGCTTTAGGGATAAAGAAATAAGAAATAAAGCACCTAAAATATCCCGAAATCTATCCGTATATCGGTGTAATTACTTAACATCCACAACGGAACAAGTTCCTCCTTCTGCATACACATGCTTACCCCACCAATGCCCATTATCTACCTCCCTTATAGTCCAATATCAAAATAATTAAATAATCTCTTAAAACCCTTCGACATCAAATATTCCTCTTTCTCACCTCATCAAATTCCACCAATCTCATCCCAATTCCAAATTTCATATACTGCGTAGCTACTCAATTCCCGTCTGAACAATCTACAAACAACCCCGCATCATATCGCAACCCCACCTTCCTTCCTCCCTTTACAATACCAGAACCCTCGAATTCCAAGGTACAGGAAACACGCAAGATGTCAGGACGAACAATCCGCATAACGCTCTTCAAGATCCCCTCGCCCGCAAACGTACAAGCAGCCCTGGACATCTACAGAGATCTTGCCAAGACCGCCGTAAAGGTATTCCTTTTCCTCTCCCCCTTT
>QGMG01000511.1:0-25954 GCA_007825325.1 Lachnellula cervina | reverse complement strand
TGAGGGGGAGGAAGGGGGATGTTAAGCCTAGTGGTGTGTTTTTGGGACAGATTGATAGGTATTTTGGACGGAGGGGGGGAGGGAGGATGTGCTTGTGGGTTTTTATAGGAGGTTGGAGGAGAGGAAGAGGGGGATTGGGGGTGGGGAGAAGATGTGTGATTGGATGAGATGAGGAAGGAAGGCGGAGGTAAAGGGACGATGAAAGCAATGTGTAAGGAGATTCAGAGAGGATGTTTGTATCGTGGAGCGAACAATTGATATAATATTGCGAATTCTGAGTCACCGGAGAGTATTTAGACGGAAAAGCGACTTTGCCATGACCACTACCAGACGAGTGAAATGATTAAAAGGAGTATGCCTAGCTATTTCACGGATAGAGAGGCCCGTCATTAAGCTTGCGAAAAAAAACCAACCGGCTTTGCTGCATTTTATATCCAAGCAATGGATCTTTTCCAGGGAATCAGAACTCAACGATGACTAAACTAAATCCCAAAGTTTCTTTTCTCGACTTCAAGCCCCTTCGATCAAAAGAAGAGTCATCACACGATCCTAATTTTCTTTCTTCCCAGCTGAGAGAAAAGACTTGTTGGAATTTCTTTGTTTACTGAGAATGAAAGGATTTGAAACTTGTGCCTTCTTCTTATTTCCTCTATGCCTATACCCTGGAGTAATATCGTACTTACTTCTGGTCGATACGCCTTCTTCGACTCACTGCTTCGTTCTGAACGAATCGTTCATAGAGAAAATCACCCTCAGCAATTATATCACAAGCAATCTTTATCTCCCATAGTGTTTTGCGGCCTTCTGCACAAAGCCTAAAGCTCTTTGTGCTAGAGAGATAAAATTAGCACTCAGTACAGTTGAATTTTAATGTCCCACGCTGGCTGGCGCATTATAAATTAGTGCTACCTTTTCTGCCCACCGCAAGCCTCCTTCTTCTTTTTGTGGGGTCCTGGCCCCCTTCTGGAATTCAAGGCATCTTCAACGTGGGCCTTGCGGTCAAGATGGCGAAGCGTGTCGATGATCAACTGCCAGTGGATGATTCGTGCGGAAAGAGCTCTGGCGAGCTACAATGCAGGAATCAGAGAGCGCTGCGATGGATGTGATGCTCGAGGAGTATACCAGAAATGGCTCGGGCACTAAAGTGAGTTACTTGACAACATAGCTCACAAATGATTATGGAAGAAGATAGTGAAGCTATACGCTTTATTCCATTGTACTTGTGCTCAGGAGCGCCGCCGCCTAGCTGGCAACGGATGTCCCAGGGGCGCGGTTCTCTTGCCGGATCTTCATAGTAATTCGCTACAGAAACAGCAGTTCATGTCCTTTGACTGCTTGTCTCTGGATTTTTCTACATTGAATCCATTGAGACATAGCGGGAAAGGGCTCCTATTCTCTGCCTTGCGGGATTGAACAAAGAACTGTGCAACAAAGAGACAGTTTGCAAGTGGGATTACAGTAATACTACGTAGGCACTGGATTTAGATATAGCTAAAAAGACATAAAGCCGGGAAGAAAAGAGTGAATGGCTCCTATCAACTATGGGGAAATGATTTTATGAGCTAATGAAAGACTCCTCTCGAATTTGCTGGCCTTTATTAGTCTGATGCATTATAACGTCATCAGTAGCATACGATGTCTCCGGGCCTCTCAGCCGTTTCTTGCCGGGCTTGGATCTCCAAGTTCTTCAATTATAGCCGAGAAGTGTTGTCATATAAGTGCCTCGCTTGGAGTCGTTCCTTCCCTGATGACTAGATATGGAGATCGGGTTCAAATTTTCAAGTATCTTATTACGTTATCCTTTCTTCCCCCAACAGATTTATGTAAAAAGCGAATTTGAGCATGAGGAAAGAGCCAATGGATGGCTTGATAGCTTGATAGTTAGGCACGTTTTCTCTCCTCGCTTAGCTCCTTCTATGTGAATGTGTATTCACAGCAACGGGGACAGTCTAGCGCTGAAACCGAAATCGATTCACAATATCTCTCTCCTCGCTTGAACAAGCGGCCTAAGCACGGCATTTCCTTGACGAGGCGGTGGTCCTTGTCCTCTCCTTCCTGGAGCCTCATCATCCACCGAGAATTAACGTAAAGCCGCCCATTTCGCAAACACAAACCCAATTCCACAAGCAAGCATGAACGCTCCTCCAGTAACATCACGCGTCGCACCTTGCGAGTGCCATGTTCTGAATCCAAAGGACTGGCCGGAAGATAACGGCAAGATCTGCATCGCGCTCTGTATGCACATATGCCCGTACTGTGGACTTGACTTCAAATCCTCATACGGCCTCAACGTGCATCTCTCGACAAGCGAGTACAAGGATCATGGCCTGGAGGTTATCTGGATCCCGAGGAAGGAGAGCGAACTTCAGTAAGTCGAGGGACAAGAAAGGGGGAGAGGACAACAGAATAGGAAGCTAACTTGGTTCCAGGCGCAAGCTCGTGGTCGACCTGACTAACGAGATGCATGAAGAAGCACTTGCACATGATAGCACTTCTAAAGCAGTCCTGACTAACGAGATGCATGAAGAAGCACTTGCTCATGATAGCACTTCTGAAGCAGTGCTGGATTTTCTGTCGTCCTTTAGTCAAGATACCAAGCAACTACTGCAAGGTGTTTCACTCAGTGGGATGTCTGAGATACCCTACGGAACACGAGAGTTGTGGAAGAGTTCTACGGTTTCCTGTCCGCTTATCTTCGGATTCCAAGAGTTCGTCAATTTCAGTCACACATGCCTTTTACCCTAGAATCTTACCTGCGAACCCTGAAAGAGCCAGAAAGCTCCGCAATTCGCACTTCCTTTCAGCGAGTGTATGATACTAACTCGTCAACAGTTGTTGGTCTAGTAGCCCCCCTGCCACGGAATCTGTCTTCCTAGCTACAGTTGACTTGATCACCAAGACTAAAGCGAACAAAGAGAAAGTGGTTTCACAAGCAGCTAATGAAACTGCTATGGACCTGCCAGAGGAGGAACCTACTTGTCAAGCCTTTGGAAAGGCTGTAGGGGAGGAAGCTGACCCATGGAAGGCAGTAGCACAGTTGCATGAGCCAAGCCGGCACGAACCAGTTGCTATCATTGGATACCAACTGCCTGATGTCCTCCCGGATGAAGCCCTCAAAGTCCCACAGGAACTGTTTCACGCAAAGGCCATAAACGAGACGAACTTGCAAATACTCTTAACGCCAGAGTTCTGGGTCACAAATCTACTCATTGGTAAGCACATCGCAGTTTCGTTTGGAAAAGACAACATACTGATACTTGCAGACCATTTCGATGCCCTCACAACCACTCTTGGACCATGCGAGCAGATATGGTTGTTGTTTCCCCCTACTGTCAAGAATCTGCAATACATGCAGAACGGAGATCGAAGAAGGTAAGAGAGTCAGAACGCGGCAATTCCCTATTCTAGAACCACTTGGAGTTTGCACATGCCTTCGAGCTTATCTTTTGCCGCTGCTCCGAGCATCTGAGAAGTCGATGTATACATTGTTTTGGAATGAGACTAACTCTCGGTTTTTTAGCAAGGGACAACTTGGCAAAGTCGGAAGATACCTGGAAGGCGGGATCATAGTGAAGACAAATTCCTCCGAAGTCCTATATCTGCCATCCGGTACGATACATGCGATATTCACGATTCGTGGTGGATTCCTCATTTCCACCGAGTTTACAACCTCCAAGTCGGCGAAGACCCTTTCCCATTTCCTGTGTACCAACTTCAGCGACTTCAAGTACGCGTCTGAGGAACACGATGTTTACGATCAATTCCTGGACTCCATCAAGGCAGCATTCAGCAACAACGACGCCAAAGCCGCATTGAAGGCTTGGGTTGATGCTTTGGACCCTATCCGCAATTGGGCAAACAACACTGTAGATGGCAGCGCAGAGGAGCGGCAGAAGAGAGCCAACTGGAAAAGCAAAGCTGCAAAGGCTTTCGATACCTTTTTTGCAAGTCCGGCGTCAAAGAGTGCTCGATGTCCTTGTGGTGAGGCAAACGGGATGTTTTCTTTCCAGGACCATTTCCGCATGTCCCATCTCTTAGCCGCACCGCCGTCAAGTGTGTCCTCGAAACAAAAGCCTTCACTACGAAAGCTAAAAGGCACGGGTCCGGAATATTAGAGGAACTGATCAATGCAAGATGCACGGGGTCCCCAACATTTCTGGCGCTTGTGAGAAGATTTTGTGGCATTGGAGTAAGTGGGGCAGATTTACCTTGCTGACTTGGAATTGCTGAGCATTTGGCGGGTTGCTGTCCCTTCACTACAGTGGAAAATTGATCGACTTGCTTGTGGTGGATAGAAGGGATGCATCTTGTGTCAGACATAGAAAAATAAGAAAGACGATAAACATACTGCCTAAACCTCGTGATGATGATTTTCTTACCTTGGACTTATTTCTCTGCAACGTTAACTTGCAAAGCTCAGGTCATACGGGGCTGGGTACAGTAAGTCGGATTCGGAAAACTCAATTCCATGTGTGCGCGAGAGTTCTCCGTAAATTAGGCACCTACCTTACCTTATAATAGCTGTCGATCTTCCGTCGATCACGAATGCGATGGTACAGTACATAAATTACATACTCGGTACTTTTCTCAATACCGGTAGTAATCCTACCCGCTATACACGCCCACACGCGCTGCTGCTGCTGCTGCGCCGCGCGGCGCTTCTGAAAAACAGAAACAGTTATCGCCGAAAGGAAAATATAATTGTTCATCTAACCTGGGTACGCGCCAATCATTGCATTGCCCCGATCTTGAAATAGAAATTGCCTTTTCTGCCTTTAACACGAGTCGTTTTGCTTCGTTACGTTTCATTTGTTCAAGAATCTGAGATATTTGGCGATGCATGGATTAGGATGGATGAATTAAGCATATTGTGAGTTTATAACTCGTACTCGCAAACTTTGGATTTCTGGCCAATCAGGGATGCCTGGTTACGAGGAGGTGGAAGTGGAGGTGGAGGTGGAGTGAGGAGAGGAGAGGAGAGGCTCAACATGCTGGCTGCGGAGCTAGATTAGTGTACTTGTAATTGTATTTGTAATTGTATAGTAAGGTACAGTAAGGCAAGATAGGTATTGGCACTTGACGTAAACCGTAAACCATTGGTCTGTCTACAGGTTTCAGAACAGCAGTGCAGGAAAGCAACAAGCATAAATTCTCCATTTAGAATAAAATGTAAAGCTACTGCACGGTGTATCCACCTATAGGGCTGATAGCGTCTCTCGGCCCAGCCCAGGCCTAGGACAGGTAGGGTTTGTCCGTCTCCGTGTCTATTATGGTTTCGAAATTCGAATCAAGATGGTCGAGATAGTTGGGGAAGTTACTAGTAGGTAGGTGGTTGAAACAAACATTTTGACTTTCCACATTACATGTTACTATGAATAAAGTTTTACTTTTAATTTGATTTTCCTTTCTCTTAATTTAGTGTAATTTACGGTACTGGAGTACGATGTACTCTTTGCTGTACCATTACGTCAAAGCTCGTGTACCGACCACACTGCCACGCCCGCCACGTTCTGCAATGCACTGCACTGGCTGGCGCTTTGATCCTGCAGGAAGGAGTCTTCCTGGAGAATGGGCCCCACCTAGGATAGGCTCTCTCTCTCTTTCTTCCCCTCTCGTACTCCGCACTCTTTTGTTCTAGATGTGCTGTGCTGTGCTGTGCTGTGCTGTGTTGTCAGTTAATGGATTAATACATTTCTTGCATGGTGGTGGAGGGTTTGCACGCAGGAGTAGGTTTATAACAGCAGCGAGTTAGATTGTTGTGTTTATTAACTTGGTCACTTTTACGTATTTGAGCTTTACTGGACGATTAAGAGGTTCGTTGGGTTGGGTTGGGTTGGGTTGGGAGCAGGAAGTCGGGTCGTATACGCACATTACGTGCTAGTGCACGTTTGGGAAGAGTAAAGCAATTATTGGGGGCTTGAAGCTATACAATAGGTAGGTAGATGAATAATAATGTTAGTACAAGTAAACTCGCAGTCAGCGAGCATGGCACGGATCGAAACCATTCCACGTGCCGGGCGGGAAGCCTACCTTGGCGAGATAAACTCAAGCCAAGCACCGGGAGAGAAGAACCTAGCTGTCGGAAGCATAACCTCACCTCACATCACATCGTACTGTGGCTCGCTCGGACCATTAGCAGTAGCGGGATCTAAAACGGGCATCGATATCGGGCCATGCCATACCAGTAGTCGAAAAGAAAAGCATCCTCTAAGGTTGATTTTGACTGGGGGCTCCAGGGGCAAGAACAAAAGGAAGCCTACTCCGTACAGATCGTCTTACGGCTTCGCCTGGATGCACCTCCGCGGCAGGCTGCGGAAACCTGTTTAGGCTAGAACGTTGCCTCGAAAATCTGACGGCTCCTCTAGAAGTTGTTTAAAGCTCGAGCTATTCGTTTAGCGAATCGCCGAACCACCTTTTCGAGAACCGAATTTACGAGTTATAACCCCCTACTATCAGGATGGTTGAAAAGCACAACTTTTTGTGCTGAACAAGACAACGCGGTGTCCTTTTTTGATCGTTCCTTCCTTGGTTTGACATCTTACATCAGCAAGGATAATTAGGTAGATATTATCAATTTCGCGACGACTGTACTGGTGGAGGCTGCAATAGAGTTGGCCAATGCTGATTGGCTCTTTTGTACGAGCAGTCTCGATCCCCCGCGACAAGCCTCCTATGTGGTATTTCTATCTTATCTAGCATCATGGAGATCTTCATTGTATATAATAGAAGGTGTTAGTTTAGAGTTAAGAACCAACCCGCCTTTTCCATATGTTAACTTACCTGTTTATTCGTTACATGATCGCTTCTTCCGTTGCCGTTTCTTCCTTTGTCCATTTTTCTTGTTTCCATATATCGCTGAAGCAAAATGTCTCCCCCATCCGAATATTCGTTGTCGAAAAAGCCACGCGCGAGCAAGCCAAAGGTCAAAACAGGTTGTATTACTTGCAGTAAGTAACCTTCTTCGAGAAAATATCCCAGGGGGTTTTGAAAGTCAACTACTCGACAGTATTGTCTCAACTCCCGTAGCCAAGATTTATTCCATCAAGCAATGCTGACTCTGAGATTCCGTCTTTTAGAGTGAGTATCCCCTCTATTTGCCTCCCATGCGAGGTTCCGAAGGTTGAAGGTTTGAGCAATACTTCGTAATTACGGACCTATGGTATTCAGAAAGCTTGGGTCGAAAATGACGCATGCCAGAAAAGACACTTTACTGACTCGTGTCATTGCTAGGCAGCGGCGAGTCAAATGCGACGAGACCAAGCCAGAATGCTTAAGATGTACGAATTTCGGACGGAAATGTGCCGGCTACCCTTCGAAAGAGGAGAGCCCTCCAGTGAAGGAGGTGAATCTTCCAGTCCCTCGGAGGCTGCTTTCCAAAGCGTTGATGCAAGGAGATTCCGCCCCTTCGCCATCACGCTCTCCTTCCCCTTCTCCTTCGCCCATGCCATTTCCCCCACGAGTAACTCGGGTGACTTCCCCTCGTTCTCTTATGCCACCGGGTGTGGTATTCCAAGACCAGAAAGAGTATCAGTACTTTTGCCACTTCCGTGATGAGACTTCGGTTGAGTTCGCCACTGGCTTCGAGCCCGCGCTATGGAATACACTTGTTCTCCAAGCCTGCGACAATGCATCAATCCTGCAGCTGACCGTGGCCACTACAGCTTTGAGCCTAGCCACCAAGGCACCGCATTCAAACACTTGGGATTCCGAAAAAGATGCGCATCATCAATATGCCTTGCAGCTGTATGGTGAAGCTCTGAAGGGGATCCAAAGGATGGTGGCCACAGGGCAGGATTCGACAAGAATAGCCCTAATCAGCGCACTTCTCATATTCTGCTTCGAAAGCCTCCACAGGGATTTCCGTCAAGCAATCGTGCAAGTCCAAAGCGCCATCGACATGATCGTAAAGCGAATCTCGAACAACCCCCGAGCATTCCACTTCTCCCGCGCTAACGCTCTTGGAATTCGTAGAAATGCAGCAATTGACGGTGATCTTCTCACGGCGTTCATGCGGCTGGACCGCCCTTCACTCACACTCCTGAGCAAGAGGAAAGAGAACGCGCTTAATTCCACAAATCGAATCTTCACTCTATTATTCTCCGAAGAGCACCTGGAAATCCCGAGAGGCTTTGCCAGTACGGCTGAAGCACGAGTGTACTTGGAAGACATCAAATGGCGAGTTCTGACAACAACGCAACCACCAAAATCAGTCACATCTTTCTGGCAGGAGGAACTGGAAGAGGAGAACTCTCCGGACTTCGGCATTGTTCCTCTCCAGCTGAAACAATGGTACGAAGGTGCGGGAGTCTTGAATTCGAGCTCAAACTCGGATTGGAGCTCAAACTTGGCTATCGAATTTGCACACTGGCATGATGCATTTTCGCCACTGTTGAACTATGCCACGAGCCCGCCTGGAGAATCGATGTTCCTTGGAGCAGTGACTCTTCATGTTCAAGCTCTGGCTGCGGATTTGCTCGTTAGTGGATCATCTGGATCGACGCTCTCTCCACCGACTCGCTCATCCTCTCAATCTATGCCTGCCGGTTCCAGTCCCATGAAGTCGGATCGGTTTCCCACAGTCCAGGCAATTCTGACCTTCTCCCGCCAGTTAGTAGCGCATCCGAAGTTTATCAAAGGATTCGTGTTCGACATTGGAATTATTCCGTCACTGACAAAGGTTATAATGGTGTGCCCGGACCGAGATTTGAAACAAGAGGCAATAGATGTGCTGAGATCAATGGAACCAAGAAGGGAAGGGGTGTGGGATAGCACCGCCGTTGCTCAAGCGGGAGAGACAAGCATGGAGGAAGACGGCCGGATGGATTTGGACATGATTGATCCCAATCTCCTGGAAACACTGTAATAATTTGAAGAGCAACGCCGTGTGCGGATATGAAATTAGCGGGAGTTGGGAAAGCATATAATTGGGACTGCATTTCTTGGAGTTCTGAGTCTGTAATGATGATGAGATACCGAAATGGAAAGGCGCGGCGCATTCATTTAAACAGATGGTAATCAGAGTAGGAAAAGTAAGGGATTTGTTTGATTTGTTTATCTGAATTTATGCGCATGCGTTTCAATTTCAAAGCTCAATTCAAACACTGTACCTTTTTCAAATTCTGCAATTTTACTTCGGTCCCTTTGACAAAGCTACAGTTTCTGCAGCGTCGCGCTATTCTACTAAGAACGTAGCGATCGTGGACTTATCACAAGAGACTTGCTAACTTCATGAAGGGCACTGACAAACTTCAATCGGTTCTACTGGCACTTGGCACAGAAAAGAAGAACCATCGTGGGCATCTTCAGCCTGGTTGTTCATAGTCCGGATGGCTGACTGGTATGCTTTCGGCGAATAAATTCTCTCACATCACTCTCTGCAATGGTCTAATGGAGCGCGAAGGCGCGTATCTGGTATTTTCCACCGGCACTCCCGGTGTCTGCAGCCGTGCTGGCTTCCAATGAGAGAGCACTGCCGCGGCAAAGGATGAGGCAGAGCAACAAGCGCGGTTATGCCGAATCCGCCCCCAATATCCACAGATGTATATACGGGGTATCGACGAAATATCTGTGAAAAAAGGACGTATCCATCGGACAATTGGCAAGCTCGAGGTCGAGATGGAATTATTGGGCGACACCATGGGAAAGCCTTGGAGTGCCGCGACGGGAAACACAATGCGTAAGCTATTGAGGCTGCTGCCCGCATCACTGTGCCTTTCTTAGACCGTGCCGCTGGAACAATCCAATTATCTCCACTTCCAACAGTTTGGGAACTTGGAGACTAGTATACAGAGGTCCGAATTCGTGCGCTGGCTGAAGAAGTTCGAGAGAAAGTACGTAAGTCTCAATCGAAGAGCTGGAGTGGACTCGGAGACAGGTCGACGTCGTCGGCATCGGCATCGGACAAAAGACTACAGCGGCTGCATCGATTATCCCGCATCGCAAGGGCGTAGGAGTTATGCCAGCATCATGTCATACGCAGGTGCTAGGTAGGGAGGCTTTGTTTGCCTTGGTTGAAGCATGTTGGAGGCAAAGGTGATATGCAGCAGGACTGCAACGTGTTTCGTGAAATCGCGGGTCCATGGGCTTGGAAAGTAGGATTTAGATGAAGACGATCACTCGCAGATCGAGAATAGATGTAAAAATCGAATACGAGAGGTTATGGCTGGTCCGTATTTTGTCTATCGTCCTCGTTGAGGTGTTAGCTGTAGTTGAAGTTGTTGTGCTTACGGAGGAGGACAGCAAAAACGGCACTCGTTATCATTAATTATTAACGCCTAGGACACTAAAATGTGGTGCCGCTTTGTCTCTCCACCGCAAAGCGAGGAAACGACCTCCCTGCTGAAGTCCTAATTTGTTCCCCTGATGCCGGCAAAGCAAAAAAGTACAAGTACAAGCCTTTTTAAAGGAATTCAGGCATGTAATTTGCAAAAATAAGCCGGCTCATTGATTACTACCTAGGTATACATTATGCCCTGGGCTTTGGCTAGTAGGCTCTAAAACATACCGTATAAATTGGAATAGTAGCCCTACCTATTAGGCTTATAACTTTTCTAGCGTACATCTGATTGGCTGAGGAGGAAGCGTATAGCTAAAGAAGGGCTAATAACTTCTTTGAATCTTTAGTGGGTTATCTTATAGACACTAGTTTTCGCCTCTCTTTTTATCTAAATACTATTGCTCTTCCTATGGAAGGCAAAAAGAATATAAGCCCAGGGCTTATAAATACTAGCGTTGAGCATCTGATCGGCTAAAGGGGGGGCGTATTTAGGGGGCTTGTGCTGAGGGGCCACTATTCCAATTTATACGGTATATGTAGGGGTTTGCTTCCCTCCGTTGAGAGTTGTACCTCCCGCCTATAAGTAATAAAAATCACAATTACGCTGGATTACTACCTATACATTAGTCAATGTATACTCTGTATTTAACCCAAATAGTGCTTGGCTAGCGATTATCAAGCTGGATATTATGATTGGATCTCGAGTTCGCGTCTTTCCTTTGCAATATCAGGACTTCACTGTAAAGTGGATAGTTGAGAGGAGGGGCCGATGAACTTTTCTTTTTACAGCTTAATAACTGTGAAAGAGTATAAAGGATGAAACGACGAAATGCTTGTAACAAAATTCATATTGGCATACTAGGCTGATACGATTTTACCCCGCGGCGGGGTCGATTTAGTGTAGTGAGAGTTTGAATTTGAGACCCCGGCTTTTTCTTCACTCCACGTCGGCGATACTCATATAAATCACATAGTTCTTGTCGTTTCAACTAAATCTACTACTATACTATCGCTCCTAACTTTTACTCAGACAAGATTTGCGAAAGACCATAAAGAAAATAGGAAAAGAGGGCCGTCACCTGCTATTTCATCACCTGATATAAGCTTGGTGGACGCCAAACTGATCTGCAATCAACCCCACCTCAAGCTCTTCCCGGTTCTCGAACCATCCCATACCATATCACCAAGCTCAACAGCTACTTCAACATGTCGGGACAAAATGCAACCGTAAGAGACAGTCCCGCATCCCTCTGCCTTGACTTGCCGCACTGTACTAACCATATGGCCCTATCTAGCAGTTGACAACCCAGCAGGCGCAAGACATGGCAGCCTTGAAAGACGCGTTTGCGCTTTTTGTGAGTCCAACTCCCATTCCGAGCGATGCTCCCTACCATTCTTGCTGATAACCCATCTAGGATAGCGACAACGATGGTAAGGAATCAACGCCCATTCTTCTACGTCTCATCAGATACCTCAGTACTAACATGTATGCGTGTCCAGGCGTCATCACCAAGGATGAACTAGGCGCCGTTATGCACTCCCTCGGGCTCAAGGCTACCTCTTCTCAGCTCGAAGACATGATCAACGAGATCGATCTCGACCACACGGGCACTGTAGATCTAGAAGGTAGATTTTCCCTCGCCTGTTATATGCCTGTTCCGTCGCAAACGCTAATCCGTGGGCGTCGGCGATAGAATTCATCAAAATGATGACCATGGAGCAGAAACCCGCCAACATCGAGCAAGAAATGCGCAACGCCTTCAGGGTCTTCGACAAGGATAACAGCGGCACGATATCTGCGGACGAGATCGCTACGGTCATGGCGACGTTTGGGCAGAATCTCTCGAAAGATGAGGTGCAGTTCATGGTTGAGGAGGTTGATAAGAATGGTGATGGGGCTATTGATTGTATGTCCCCTCCGACTCCCTGCTGTCGAGCCCAGCTTTGTGGAAAAACGAACCAAATACTGATTGGGATTAGATGAGGAATTTGTTAGTTTCTGTCTGGAAAAGTAAAGGGAGTAATGATACCGAGGAGAAGTCGATTTGTCTTTGGCGGCGCTATGTCCTAGGAAATGCTGGCATTTCGTGTCTTTCGATACCAATCTTTGCTTTATCCGGCTACACGCTTCGATCTGTGATGGTCTCGGATCTTCTTATTCTTTACAATCTACTTTATGGCGTTCATCCTATCTCTCAAAACCAAGTTCTTCTACATTTCTATCTCTGAGTCGCTACTCGTACGTGGACGCATTTCGTTGGCATACCTTTCGCACAGGAACGAACACCAAAGTGACACAACATCTACAGAACCCTGTGTTGAGAGAGTCCTTTGATTTCCCAGAGACGATAACTTTGAAATTCCGATCCTCATTTTGACTCGATGACAGCGAATTTCACAAAAGCCATGTATTTAGATCAAACAAACTTGTCCTTTCGATTCTCTCACAGCCAAAGCTCTTCAAAGTTCCATCCAGCGCCACAGAACAAACTCCGTAATATTCCCAATCCCAAATTTCCCTACCACTCTTCCCACTTGACCCAGACTCTAACCCCACCCCCCACACAAACACACCACAACTCCTCTCCAAACATACTCACCCATATTCTGTAGCAACACTCAAGACAGAAACCCCTTCTCATTCATTCATTTCTCTTTCCTACTAGGTACCCTCTTTCCATACAACCCTACGCTACTCTACTTACTATGTAAAACAAATAAACCGCTAGTCACAGCGGACCTAGCTGAAAACCCATCCATCAACCAGATTCACAACATTCGTCGCTCGCTTGCTCGCCACACCCATTTCACTATCAAAGCCCTCTCCTGTCCCCTTTCCCTTTCCCTTCCCCTTCCCCTTCCTCAACACCAGTAATCACTTACCAACCATCCAACCACCCACCCACCAATCCCCCATAACCTCATAACCACTCCCCCCGCCCCCAAACCCCCATAGCTAGTATCATAACAGCCTCCCCTCTAAATATCTATACCCCCGCCCTCCTCGCGCTCCAAATCCTCGTTCGTACGAGTAGCAAACAAACAGCTGCTTGCGTGTATACTCTTCCTCGCACTATACGAACTCTCTTCTCTTTTCTTCCACAGGCGCATCCGTAAATCGCCATTTCATCTCACTTCCCCTTCCCCCAAAAATTCCCATATCAAAACTGCCCCTTCCTTCCCTCTAAACTACTCATATAACCCCACCCCTTGATACAATACAATATAATACAACGCAACAAGTAACTCGCACTCTA
Organism: Lachnellula cervina; assembly: GCA_007825325.1. Lineage (NCBI taxonomy): Eukaryota > Fungi > Ascomycota > Leotiomycetes > Helotiales > Lachnaceae > Lachnellula > Lachnellula cervina. The sequence continues at coordinate 12,421 of QGMG01000511.1, read as the reverse complement.
ATTAGCAACAACGCTCGTTTATTACTATGCATACTCCGTACTATATTTATATCAGAGTTCCTGCTTAGTTACTTATTTTATAGGATAGATAAATAAACGAATGAATAGATAAACCAGGCGTAGAAAGAGAATGGAATGGAATGGAACGAAAGATAGATAGCGGGGTGGAGGTATGGTATAGTATAGTATACGTAGGAATCTTACTTACTTACCGTTACGTCATGTACTGTACATTGAGCATACTCCGTAGATGCTTCGGATGGAATGAGGATAATAAGACGGGTATACTGCTTGGATCCGGGCACGCGTGGCTTTGCATGTTTAATTACTCAAAGTGTGGCAGGATGAAGTCAATATATTTAGCAATCAGTATCTCGACTACTTGGTTCTTTAGAAGCCATTTCAATAAACGCCCAGCAATGCTATAGCTTTAATCTGATTCGCTGTTTCCACGTGAGTTCCGTCCGCCCTCCCAAACGCCACCTCATAAAACATATAATCATCAACTAAGTCATTTCCATTTCCTCGTTCTCATCCGCTTCGGACCCTGTCGGAAGAGTCTGGTTGCTACTAACACTGGCCTTTCTCGTGACTCCGCCAACCCCAAAACGAGAGCCACCCAGTCCACCAACATACTCCAGTTCTTCGCCTGATAGTTGTTAATAAATGATAGTCTAAAGATCAACCATGCCGAGATCCTCACCTCCTACGACACGTCCCTCCATGTCGATCTCCTGGGACAGCTCAACAAGGGCGGATCGTGGCAGCTGCAAGAAGCCCCGCGTACGAACGACTCTGCCCCAATGAAGCAGACAAAAGTTTGCGGCGCATCTTCGAAGCCATTCCTCTCTAGCAACTCCGGCACAGTGCCAGATGATGCAGGCATGATCTACATCGAGCTCCTTTGAAAGTCGGTTGACACAAAGAAGTCTCAAGTGTGGAATCTCATACATGTCGGATATGACCAGTAGGCCGGCAACATCGTTCAGTTCAGCGCAGTCTTTTGGATGAATACTATCTGTATAGAGATAGTAAAGGAATGCTTTGACGACAGTGTACGGCTCTGGGATGTGCATTTTTTTGGTGTGAAATTCTGCCATCTGAGAGTTGTAAAGTCTTGCAAAATGAGGCCAGCGAGCAAGCAGGATAAGCTTGTGGACGTGTATTGGTGGAGACGTATTGGTGTCGGGAGAAAGCCACTTTTCTTGCTGTTGGTAACCGGTTCGCATCATACTAGAGCTCATCAGTTCATCCTCATCCCAGTCGCCATCTTTTAAGGCAGTTATCGTGAAGTCAGTCATTCCGCTCTCAGAAGGCTCATTGAAAAGTTTTGCCAAATCAGCACCGAGTCCCTTGGAGACCTGTACCAGTGTGCGTTCCGCTGATTGGCGGGTTGTTTGGGAGGGAGGGTCGGGGGAATAACCATTGCCCAGAAGACCATATCGAGTGAGATCGATTTCCATGATGTCACTTTTACCTGAATTAGCTATCATTCATTCAGAGACAAGGAAACACTCACCTGAGATACTCTTCAAAGCCACCTGGACCGAGATCTGTTGCTGTAGGATCTGTTGGGCATCCAAGCAGCCAAGCTTTCGTTCCATCCTCATTGATAGTACAGTAATGCCAGCGGTAACCTGGTTTGAAGATGTCGCGACCTTCTGCCAGTTTCTGCCACCGTAAATTGTCCAACTCCAGAGAGGAAAGAGAACAATCTTGAGGAGTAATTGTAGCAGCAGGGGTGACAAAGTCAAGCAAAGTGCCCGAAGTATATACATGAAAGTGCATGCCGGATCCTTGAGCAGGAATATTTGGACCGGAAACAAATTTGAGAGAAGAGATAGTACCAGGTGCAAGGGGAGGCGAGGTAGTGAGTTGGAATGAGGGAGGGTTGACTTGCGCACTACTAGAATTCGCAGCGTAACCGGAGTTTCCTACAGTAGGTGGAGGCGGAGGCATGGGGTATGGTGAACGAGAAGACCCAGACATTCGGCCAAGCGCTGTTTGTCTATCGAGGGATCCGAATGCCGGTGCAGAGTCAAAGGCTGGACTGCCCTTGAGATCCAACCACCAGATGTCTCCAATCTTATCCATATCCTCACTTAATCCACCAAATACCCAAACCCTGTCACCCCAGAGGTATGCCGAATGATCAAATCTACCAACGAATCTCCATGCTCTGGACCAGGTGAAAGTCTTTAGATCGAGATAGCAAATGTCGTCGAGTACGTAATTGTTATGTCCAGTTATTCCGCCAACAACGAAGAGCTTGTCATCATGAAGAACTGCAGCATGCCTGGCACGTCCTTTGGGTATTGGTCCCGAGACAGAAGGTTGAGTCCAATGAGCAGTCTTTAAGTCGAAGATTATGAGGTCGGAGAGGTAGGTTCGATGCTCGTTTTCACCCCCAAAGATGAGTAGCTTATCGCCTTGGTAAAGGGTTGCAGTGTGACCTGGACTAAAGTGAGCTGAGGTCGAATAGGGAACAGGTGGAGAGAACTAACCCATTCGAACGCCAGGAATATCGCCATAATTGTCTACCAGACTCCATTGATGGCTGACCATGTCCAGTCTCAGAACATGGTTATAAACTTCGTCGGTGTATTGGTCGAAGCCACCAAAGGCATATATCTGGTTGTTCCCACAATACGTGACCGAGGCATTAACAAGGCACGCGGGTCGCTGTCCCAGAGTTCTCGTCACCTTTGGCCGATACCCATCGTTCCCATTAAGACGGCCCTTGACAGGCGAATTAGGCATCAGAAAAGTATTGTTTGAAGATGCTGCAGAGCCGGGTGTCAGAGCACCTCCTCCTGTAATCTGATTCAAGTTGGAAGATGGACCAGGTCCAGAACCAAAAATCGAGTGGGGTGCAGCCCCTGGAGTTGAAGGCTGCTGCTGAGCCATGGCGGCGGGGCGGGGCGACGGCTATATGTTCATGGGAATTGAAGTAAGGGACGGGGTCGGTGTAGCAGAAAAGGAGGTTGTCTTCATACGCCTGGGAGGTTATTCTCAAGCAAGACGCGTGAAGCAAGTGGTGTAGACCTACCGGTACTGTTGGTTGGTTGGAGGGTGGATTGGATTGGAGTGGCTCGTGGATTGGCCCATCAGCTCCCATGAAACGAAACGAACACAATTAGAGGTGTGGCGTAGGCGTACAGTACATTACGCTAATATCACTAGCCACAAACCTTATGCCTTACCTATGTAAGAATAGAAACGCCGAGCCCCCGACTCTATCTCTCTGGCAACAACTAGCGCCGAATCCATGTTTACGATACCTATGAAAAGGCTCGAAGCCCTTCTTTCTTTCTTTCCTTCCTCGCACATCTTGCACTTCTCAATCCCGCACCACCTCTTCCACCTCTTCCACCTCTACCTACCTCCTCTCCTCCTCCTCTTGCTTTATTGCATACATCACACACATCCTTCCAAACCTTCATACAAGATACTTCAAGTCCATTAGATCTTTCTGCCGTACTCTGTACCGCCATTGATCGCTATCCGACTAAGTGTTCCTTTACGAAGGCACTTCGACATATCGAGCACAACAAACGAACATACTAACCAAACAACTACCAGGAACCATTAGGTTGAGTCTCTTGGAGCTCGTTCGATATACCGAACCTCTTTAACCATCATCGATCGATACATTTATTTGTCTTTCGACCGAGATCCATACCCGATATTGCACAATGGCAACTGTAGTATCAACCCCCATAAAGTCCCACATGGGCATGTTCTCTACCCGTACCGCTGGCGGACGGATGCCCTTGACCCCTTCTCCTCGCCAACATGCAGCAGCAATGTCGAAGAACAACAACAAATCCTCGCCCTTCACACCCGAGAGGAAGACATTGGACAATGAGAACGTCAAGACATCGTCAGTTTACGGTGGAAACTTATCATCACACTTCGCCAAGTCGGCTTCAAGAACATCACACCGCGACTCGCCAAAGTCTAATATCGCCAGAAACGCACAAACTCCTCGTCGTGCTCTGGAACTCGGTGTCTCCGACTTTGCCCTTACAGGTACTGCTGGTTGCAAGACACCTAGCAGCAGCCGATCAAGAAAGGCCCCTCTCCGTCAAAAGTCCACCAAGACCACTCTATCGTACGGCGATCGATTCATCCCAAACCGTGCTGCGAGCTCAGCAATTGCAACAGTTGGCTCAGGCAAGCTCGACCTCGGTGACAAGCAAAGGCCCAAGACCAGTGGTGGAGAGGGTTCATCAGCTCTTGCCTCTGCTGCTGATGATGCACTGGCTGCTATGGGATCATTGTCATTGTCTGACGATGAGCCATCCACCTACTCTCGCCCATCACCAAACACTGTCGCATACCAAGACTCATTGGCTTCAGCTTGTGGTGTCTCCCTCAACCAACGCATCCTTGCATTCAAGCCAGCTGCTCCAGAATCATCCAAGCCAGTGGATCTCCGCTCTCAATACAACCGCCCTCTCAAGAACGCCAACGCTGCCTCTGCTCAATTCAGACGACGTGTTGCAACAGCCCCAGAGCGAGTCCTTGATGCTCCTGGTCTCGTCGACGATTACTATCTCAACCTTCTCGACTGGTCGTCCGGCAACCAAGTTGCTATCGGTCTCGAGCGTAATGTCTATGTCTGGTCCGCCGAGTCTGGCACCGTCAGCTCTCTGTTGGAGACTAGCCCAGATACCTATGTCAGCAGTGTCAAATGGTCTGGCGATGGAGCCTATGTCAGCGTTGGACTCGGAACAGGAGAGATCCAAATCTGGGACGTTGAGGAGGGAACCAAGCTTCGTAGCATGCACGGCCACGACACCCGCGTCGGTGTAATGGGCTGGAACAAGCACACCTTGTCAACTGGTGCTCGATCCGGCTTGGTCTTCAACCATGATGTCCGCATCGCTCAACACAAGATTGCCGAGCTTGTTTCCCACACTTCCGAAGTCTGTGGTCTCGAATGGCGTGCTGATGGTGCTCAACTCGCTACCGGTGGCAACGACAATCTTGTTTCTATCTGGGATGCTCGCTCCTTGGCCGTCCCAAAATTCACCAAGACCAACCACAAGGCTGCTGTCAAGGCTCTTAGTTGGTGCCCTTGGCAACCCAACGTCCTTGCCACTGGAGGTGGATCATACGATCGTCATATCCACTTCTGGAACACCACTACTGGTGCTCGTGTCAACAGCATCGATACTGGCTCCCAAGTCACCAGCCTCCGATGGAGCCCTCATTACCGCGAGATCGTTAGCACCAGCGGCTTCCCAGACAACTCTCTCAGCATCTGGAGCTACCCTACATTGGTTCGTAACGTTGAGATCCCAGCACACGAGACCCGAGTTCTTCACAGCTGTCTCAGTCCAGATGGACAGATGCTGGCAACAGCTGGTAAGTCTATTCCTTCCGATGTCCATGACTCCTGCTAATATTCATCCGCAGCTGCCGATGAGAGCTTGAAGTTTTGGAAGGTCTTTGAAAAGAAGGCTGGCGCTGCCTCCTCGGCAAGTGTGTCAGGTGCTTCTGGAAAGGCTGATATGGTTAAGCAAATGACGATCCGTTAAGGAGAATCATCCAAGCTCTGAAGCATTCTGCTTCCAAGAGGGCGAATGGTAAAGTATTAAGGATTTCCATACTTGCTTTTAGCGGTTGGATTTACAGCGTGGCGTTGGGAATTTGACGATTTTTCTCAATGCCCATGGCAGAAAGTGCTTCACCTGGTGCGAGTAATGCTTACGATGGATGACTGGAAAGCGGCTTTGGACTTCTTGTTGGCAAGTTCTTCTTCATCGGGACTTTGTACTTAGGAACTACTATGAATGACAATTGTAATATTATACACTGATTTCCTCTCCGTGACTTTTACGCATATACCTGAAGCAGCTTGAAGGTCATGAACCTGAAAGTGATGAAATGTCTTCAACTAAGAGTTGCCCTTTGCGATCGGATGCAAACTCATATGTCAAACTTGATGTTTGAAAGTTTTCACGTGGATCAGCGAGTTGCCCCGCCCCGCATTGCTTCCCCGCCAAGTTGTTTTGGCTTGAAGGTCACACCAGAACATCTAAAATACACTCTTAACTATTTTTAAATCAACATCACCAATTGCTGAAAGGTACGGCTTTCCCATCTCACGACTGCATAACTTTTTCTAAGGCACCTTTTAGAAGAAGTCTCTAGGAGGGTGATCAGTTGCAGTTTGCCGCTTACTAAGCACGAGCTAGGGCGGTCGCCCACATCTCAGCCTCAGCCTCAGCCCAGCGCTTTTACTGCTACAACTCCCACATGCAGAAAGCGACTGCCAACTTCCCACCTACAGAGAAAGTTACACGACGCATTTTTACAGCAGATCGTTCGAGGAGCGTTGAATCAAGAATATAAGGAAAGGAAGGGAAGGGAAAGGAAAGGATATTTACGGAGTTTACGTTGCGTTGGGGGGTTCAGAGGTCGAGCGAGCGAGGGATACCTTTGTGCTCCGCCAGCCGCCAGCCGTCATCAAAGGCGCCAACAACTACAACACCATCGCATCTTTTGCAGTCCGGTCGGTCGCAGGTGGAAGATTCTTTCGCATCGCAGGCGCAGAGGGGTATTTGTTGCGTCGAAACCTGCCGTCCGTTTGTCGCATCGCATCGCATTCATTCTTGAGGCATCGACAGAGAGTACGAGATTCCACCTCTACCTCCACATACCTACACCAACCAACACAAAGACAACGCACGCAATAAAGAAGATATTTCAAGATGTCCAACACGCAGGTCGGAAACGTGTACCAGCAGATTATCGCAGATGTCGTCGAGAGCTCGAGAGTTGACTTTGAGGAGGGCGGCGTCGATGACAATGTGCTGGAGGAGTTGCGATTGGTATGGCAATCCTTCCCTCTCTCTCTCTCTTCTTCTCACCCCGCACTGCTTGATCTCTCTTTAATCCATCATTATCATCATATTTATCTTCTTCTCCGTATCATGTTGTATTGTGTTGCGCCTTCATATTGAAATTGTTCTGGCGGGTTGTGGTGGTTGATGTGTTGATATGCGGACCTTCATCTTCGCTGTTGCCTGTCCAGTCCAGTCCTGTGCTGCTCGCCCTGGATTCGCGGCGGGTGGGCGACCCCTCTGTATTTGGCTCTTGTTTTATACCCGGCACGTTCGCTTAAGAGATTTTCTGCCAAGCCGCTAATATGCATTGGCCTGAGTGGAGTCACGTGTCTTTATGCTTTACTGCTTGGATGCCTGGAGACTGTTCCGTTTCGGGGGAATAGGATAGCTCTAATACGACCTCATATTCTTGAAGGTGTCTTTACCTGTGCTGATAGATTTATAGGGATGGCAAACAAAACTGTCAGGCTTGAACGTCGCCCAGTTCCCATGGGATCCCAAGCCCGAACCACCTATGACCAACCCACCCACGGTCCCCTCCAATGCCGGCAACTATCACTCTATCAACACTCCTCCCCAAAATATCCAAGGCCAGTCTGGTATGCAGCAGATGCAACCCATGCCATCTAATGGTAACCCACCTCGCATCAAGCCCGAGCCAGGTATGGATAGCCCACCCATGAGCCAACCTCCATACCAACACGGCGGCCTTACCATGCCACAAATGCCCATGGCTGGCGGTACAACCGCCCAGCAGAGAGCAGCCCAACACCTACAGGCCAACTACGGCCAAAGAGCTGCAGCATCCATTAACGCCATCCAATCCTCCCAACAGCCACCACAACAGCCACCTACTCAACAAGGAGCCCCATTCCACCCCGCGGGCCAAGGCTTAACCCCGCAGATGCAAATGCAGATGCATCAACAACAACAACAACAGCAAGCGCGTGCCCAGCAGCAAGCAGCACAACAGCCACAACAAATGTCGGAACAGCAGTATAAGAACTTCATGGCTGCTCAACAGGCACAGGTGCAGGCGCGTACTCAAGCAGCTCGACAGAATGGTCAGAGTGGCCAGAACGTCCAGAACAGTCAGAACGGTCAGAACGGTCAGAACGGTCAGAATGGTCAGAATGGTTTCAATGGGGCCGCTCCTCCTCAGACCGATGGCGCAGATGATGTTGAAGCCGAGACTGTCATCAAGCAGCTCGGTAGCAATGGTGAGGAGATCACCATGGGCCGTGTTGAGATTGATGGCTTGATACGTAGTAAGATTGAGGCTATGGGTCAGAGTATGGAAGGCGGAGGACTTATGCTTCCTCTTTCTGAGTTGAAGAAGAAATCCAAATCCCAATCCTCACAATCAAAGCGCACTCGTACTCGAAAAGCCAAGGAAGGCACAGTATTTGAGGGAATGATACAAGTAGATGGTGGGGACTCAGACGACGATGTCAAGGAAGAGCACGATGAAGACGCCATTAACTCTGATCTTGATGATCCAGATGACGGGCTGAACGATGAGGAAGATGAGGATGAGGGAATGGGCCATATCATGCTTTGTATGTATGACAAGGTGCAGCGGGTCAAGAACAAGTGGTATGTTTTATCCTTCCACGTTGCTTTCGCACGAGAAAGTGGCTAATTTGTGGGTGGGAATTTAGGAAGTGCGTGATGAAAGATGGTGTTCTTACGGTCAATGGCAAGGAATACGTCTTTCACAAAGCACAGGGAGAGTATGAGTGGTGATCTTTCCCGACGGCACTACTTCATCTCTCTTCTTTCATTCAGCAAAATGCACCAAAAATATCTCCATCGACAACGCAATCATCATAGATCTCTCCTGCTCTCGGCCTCACTTCTCTGTTTCTTCCCTCCTCTACTCTACTTTCAGATCAACCATATGGGCAAGGCGTTTCACATGTCCTTGCTTCTCTTGCACCACATGGCAGAACGTAGGTATGGATGGATGGATATCGGGAGCGAGGAATTAAATTGAATAAACGGCACGGCTTCACATGGAACGTATGGAAGAGGGACTTGTATCATAGAAATTAGTCTCCAATCAACTGAATACATGGAGATAATAAGATACCTTTCCTTTCCTTTATTTATTATTACTTGAAGCAAGTTCCCATCCACTGTTCTCAAATCGCACAGTACTACACCTTTACTCCGTACCTACCTAGAGGTAAACTAGCACGGCACGGCACGGCACGGCATAGCATAGCATAGCATACGAAGTAAATACCTAGCTAGCACCTATTCTATTCCCTTCCCGAGCCGATGGATCAAAAATTTTCACCCCTCATCTCGAAAGTGGGGAACATGACATGCCATCCTAAATCCCAGTTATAAGACGCATTACAAACCCATTCCTGTCACAAAACATAACACCACACACTGGCCTGCTGGCCCAATGGCAAGGCGCTTGACTACGAATCAAGAGATTGCAGGTTCGATCCCTGCGTAGGTCAATAGCTGTACTGTACTATACTGTGTTGGTTTACTTTTTTATTATTTTTGGTGGGGGAGGAAGAGGGGAGAAATTTTGCGTTTACTTTTACGCGATGGTGACGCTGACGCTGCGTGGGTTTGGTGAGGGTTGGAAGGAAGGAAGGAAGGAAGGAAGGAAGGAAGGAAAGCCTTTGCTTTTGGGAAATATTACACTTGGTGTTTATTCGGTGTTACGAGTTATCCCGCCATAGCGAGTTGATGTATAGTCGTACGAATATATTTTTGCTTTTTATTGTTTTCTGGGTACTGTACTACTGCGTATATCCTTGACATAATGCTTTTACTTCCTGTCGGTACATACGCAGCTTTCATCTCCCCTCCTAGGTATCTAAGGAGTACTAAACTAATTCGCGGAACCTCGCTGTCTTTTCTCGCTTCATTACTATTACTTACATCACCCGTACTGTATAGCACTAACAGCTACGGTACTAGGGCATCGATAAATACGTATTTTTCATTAAAAACCTGTATGCTTTATTGTATCGACGTTTTTTTACTAGTAATATATAGGCTTTTTAAAAAGTCACGTGTCTATGCACTAAGCCTATTATAGTACGGCTAGCCTAATATGAACGTTACGAGGGCTATATTATAGAAAAATTTCTTTTAGCATTATTGAACTTTGCATTTATAATACTATAACGCCTACTACAATGCTACCCCTAGCACACAAAAAGAGGCTCGTAGCATCTAAGTTTTGTTTATTCCTCTCTCCTAAGTATTAATAAGGACGCTACTAATGCTAGAATTACAATCAAATTATAGCCTAAGGCGTAACCCGCTAATTCTAACACCTTATTAAATGCTAGCCTTACTTTAATAAAATGAGAGCTTAAAATAGAGATAATAAGATTATTATAGTAGCTTGTTCTCTCTTATCTTCTTAGCCTATAATCTCTATCTTAATAATTAACCTATTACAGAAGAAGTTATTAGATAAGAAGGCCATAAAAGCTATTATTATAGGTGCTTGACTATTTAGTCTATTCTAGGAATCTTATATATACGACTTTATCTAAGTAGTATTAGGCAATGCGTATTAATCTCCTCCTTCTAAGAGAGTTAGCGGTGCTCTACTTAATAAGATCTATAATAAAATTAAGAGCAATATTAATACATTTCTTGCCTATTATAAAAAATATTACTTTATTCTTAATAAGTCTAATAATATCAACTCTAATCGAATCATTAACCTCTTTATTACTATTATTAGCATTAGCTCCTTCTTCCTTACAAATTATAATACTCTAGCTACTATACTCGATTCTAACTTCTTTATATAATAGGTTTTTTAATAGATTAGTTAGTAGCTTAGTAATAATTAGGTAAAGGTTTTAGGAATTGCTACGGATACTTATATAATAATAAGAAAGATATAGAAGCATCTAGAAGGCAAATAGGCTCTTAAATATATCTTTATAATCCCTTACAAGTCTTATAGTTTATAATTGCTTATTAGAGACCTTATTTAGACTGTCCCTTTTATTAAAACTGCTATTACTAAAGCTTAAAAGATTGCTACTACCTTCTAAAAAGCTCTTAAATAATATAATATTCTATAAACAATTTAATAAGCAATCTATAATGAATAATAAGCTCTTCTTCTCTTAGTAATTATAAGATAGGGGTTATAATATAGTCTTGTCCTTACTGTTTTTAATAGTAAGAATACTCTTAAGTCCTAGGCTAGAGATCTGCGCGCAGAGATAAAGGTAAAGGGTATTAAAGAAGCTATTCTCAATCGAGAGTTCTAGAATAGCATTAACGACCTTAAACAAATATTTAGACCGATTTATAATGCGCAAAAGACTTCTAAAAGCTTCTCCTCTACTATTGCTTATATATAACTGCGCTAGGAATTAATTAAAGCTTAACTACAAATGCTTATCCTTTTAATTCCTGCTCTATTAAACTTCCTAGCTCTAAATAGTCCCTTCTTTAAGCATAAGAAAATACAATTAACACTACTCTATTACGTAGCATTCTAGCTAGATCCTATTATATTAGATAGAGCTCTATAGGATCTAGAGAGATTAGAAGTCGTATAATAGATAGTATCACATCTTGAGCCTAGTATAGATTAAGCTAAGTTTATAGTATCTTTTGCTCTTTTCCACGCTTGTAGAGGCAGCTTCTATAATACTAATATTAGCTAAGCATTAAAAGATTAGCCTATAATCTATTAGCTCTCTTTATATGCTAATCACAAGGAATTAGCTAGTTTAGCTATTCGAATCTTTAACCTTATTTGCAATTCTATCTCTTCTAAACGCTCCTTTTCGATTATAAACCTTATTTATATAAAACTATATAGTAGTCTAGCGCTAGAGAAGGTTAATAAGCTTATTTATATCTATATAAATTAGCGTACAATAGATAGGAATAAGAATAAGATATAGCTAGAAGTAGTAGCGGACTACTAGCTAGTTAATCTCCCTTAAGCTAAGTAGGTATAATACAAGGAATTAGCCTTAGAAGATAATAATAAGGGAGATAATAATAATATTAAGGATGCTAGGAAGCTACAGATTAATAATAATTTGCTAGATGCCTAATAGATCAGGTATATATAGTGAAATAATCTTGATTTGTGATTTAGAGCACTTGAAAATAGTAAAAGTAATAAAAAAGAGCACTTATACCTGAATTCTTAGGCTTTATAATAAGAAAAATTGTATTTTATGCCCAAATCTAGCCTGATTTAGAGCTAATCAGCACCACTATATTACTAATTCCACTACGTGATACAGTATAGATCATAAAATACAGGCTTTTTTACAGTTTCTTTTATAAAATACAGCGATGTTTTTAATAGCCTCGATGCCCTATACGGTACGGATGGCTACTCCCTTCCCCTCCCTTTCGCTTCCCATCCTATCCTATCCTTTCCTTTCCTTTCCTTTCCATCCCCCTACCCTCAACCTCCAACTAGGCGCATGTTTGAACAGTATAGTAGTGGAAAAACTGCCGTATAAGCGAGGTTCGCATATACCGTACTGTAGTTTATAAGCACCATCCCAGCACCCGATCCGCATTCTTAACTACCTACC